>OZ030026.1:38906420-39086420 GCA_964023405.1 Apodemus agrarius | reverse complement strand
ACGTTGCTTTACTTACTGATAAGTCAATTCTTCTTGTCATTGTTCTCATGTTTCTTTCTTTTGTCTATTTTTTGCAGCTCATTCTGCTTTCTTTATCAAAATTACTTTCTCCAATTTTCTCTAGTATTCTGATAATACTTGTGGCATAAACTCAGGGATGGTAGAGACTTGTGGACTCTGACTACCCTGTACTTTTTTTCTTCTTTGTTTTTTTTTTTTTTCCTATCCATCAGCACCTTCTACATTACACCTAGTTTTATGGGACTCTTCTGACTAAATGATGGGCACAAGATTCCAGATGGGTATCAGAGCCACTCGTAGAATTTTCTGAGTGGCACATCCTCCCTTGAGGTTGGAAATTGCATTAGTCACTTTTATACCTGTGGTTATGAGCTTAAAGGAATTTTTACAAATATTTATTTATTTATTTATTTATTTATTTATTTATTTATTGCCTTATGGACATTCCGTTCTGTTATGTTGGGCCGTGGGCAGCATAGTATGTGATGTAAAGGAGGCCTGTACACATCATGGTTGTTAGGAAGGACAGAGAGAGAGAAAAGGAAAGCCTGGGATCTCAATATCTTTTTCAAAACTTCCTTCTAGAAGGTCTGAAGGCTTCCACCGTGTTAAAGTACTGAAGGCTGACAACCAGACCTTTGATCTGTGAGCATTTTCGGACACTTCCTCAGACCACTGCAGAAACAGTGAGCTCGTGACTCCAGAGTGCCTGTGAAGTTGTAAAGAAGGAGTTCCTTCGATGGCACAGGCCTGGCTGGGGTCTCAACTGCTCTAGGGGGCTGATGTAGAAGAACAGCAAGTTCAAAGACAGCCTGGGGAACTTAGGGAAGACCCTGTCTCAAAGTAAGTTAGGAAGTGAGGCTGGAAATAGGGTTCAGTGGTGAAGGACCTGCCTAGTGGATATGATGATGCCTGATGTTTATTTGGTTCCTAGCACTATAGAATAAGCAAGTCAAGAACTGAAGGAGAGGCACATGAGAACCAGAGCAAATGCGTTCCAAGGCTGACTTCGTGGAACTGGCTGACAACAGGCTGCTCATCCCGGCTGTTGGAACTTTAACTGGGTGAGAGCGCTACATGCCCTTGCCTGCTTACCAAAAAGGCCAATCTCTTCTTCCTCAGCGAGGGACTCCCTTCCTGTTATCTACATGTTCGTCCTTCCCGTAACACAGATTTTTATTTCTTGATTTTTTTTTAGGGGTTGCAATGACAGCTAATCGACTGAAGCTGGCTAATTTGTTTATCCTCCTGGATACTGCTGTTTCTTTTCTCTGAGGTCTGAACCCAGATGTAAAGAGCTACACATACTGCAGCCATTGGTTGGCTGACCTAGTGGGGAATGAGTTAAGGGCCCCGATGGCATTTTTGCTGAAGCTGTCTCTGAAGCTCCGACTACGCTTGACCCAAATCTCCTTCTAGAAACAGTGTCCATGTGGCACGCAACGGGAACAGTTCACGTGGTGTTATGCCATTGTCTTATTTAGTCCCTTTTAACCTGGCAGGGACATTATTAGACCAAGTTTACATGTGGGAAAGCTCTTAAGTAATCTACGGACTTGTCCTACTGGCAAGGTTGGAAGAAGTCAGATCTGCTGCAATCAGCTGCAAAGCATAATTGCTACAACAGTGCTTCAGGCTAGCCCTCTGACCTGCTTAGCTTCGCGTGTGCCAGTCTTTTCTTTTACAAGAAATGTAATGCTCCTGACGTTTGTAGCTTTATTGCTGAAAAAAGTCTATTTGTAAGGTTTAATTCTTTTTCTCTTTTTCACCTACTCCTTAGGTTTCTTTCCCTGTGATCTCTCTGAATACCAAGTATTTTCCCTAGCCTCCCCTTCACGGTTCTCATCAATTTTAAATGGTCCCGGATCATTGTTGGCTCGGGCATGGAAGTTAGGTTACTGAAAACATGACTTTTCGATAAGTGGTCAAAGATTAGAAGATTTCAAATGAGTCTAAGTGACTGTCGTGAGAACACAGTGAGACAAATTTCAAGATGCCAGACCACACGCCACTGCTGCTCTGTGCTCTGCCTCATTCTTGAAAGAAAGAAAGAAAGAAAGAAAGAAAGAAGGAAGGAAGGAAGGAAGGAAGGAAGGAAGGAAAGGAAGGAAGGAAGGAAGGAAGGAAGGAAAGAAAGGAAAGAAAGGAAGGAAGGAAAGAAGGAAAGAAGGAAAGAAAGAAAGAAGGAAAGAAAAAAGAAAAAAAGAAAGAAGGAAGGAAAGAAAGAAAGGAAGAAAGGAAAGAAGGAAAGAAAGAAAGAAAGAAAGAAGGAAAGAAAAAGAAAGAAAGAAAGAAGGAAGGAAGGAAAGAAAGAAAGAAAGAAAGAAAGAAAAGAAGGAAAGAAAGGAAGGAAGGAAGGAAGGAAGGAAGAAAGAAAGAAAGAAAGAAAGAAAGAAAAGAAGGAAAGAAAGGAAGGAAGGAAGGAAGAAAGGAAGAAAGAAAGAAAATTAACGTTCATTGATTATTTTCTCCTGGGAAGATTGCCAATCTCCACATCATCCTTCATGTATCGAACAGGGCAAACCAGTGTTTCTCCAGCTCCTGCTCCTCAACCATATTTAGTTAAAGAGAGCATTTAGGCATGGGGAGATAGACGGCTCAGTGGGCAAAGAGCTTGGACCAAAAAGCTTAAGGACCTTGGTTCCGATCCTCAGACCCTGAGGCAGGGGCCTCTAATTCCAGCACTTCCGGGTTTGAGACCTGAGGCTCTTGGAGGCTTGCTGGCCAGCAGGTCTATCCAATCACTGAGCCTCGGTCTCAAGAAACTAAGGTTGATGAACTAGCCTGTAGTGGTGTAAGTCTGTAACCATGAGGGGCAGAGGCAGAGGCAGACAGATCTCTGGGTTCAAAGCCAGTGCAAGGATAGCCAAGGCTACCCAGAGAAACCCTGCTTGGGGGCAGGGGGGATGGGGTTTGGGGGGATTGGGGGCGGGGGGGTGGGGCAGAAAGGGGATGAGGGAGGGTGGAGAATGATAGAGGAAGAGCCTTGTTTTAGTCTGGCCTCCTCCAAAGGGGCAAGCAGGCTCATATACAAAAAGCATAAACACCCAATAAAATAAAAAGGAAAGAGTTTGTTAAACTGGCATCACTCTTTAGCGGGCTCTTAGATAAGCTCTTTTGTTTATACTGTTTACTTGAGGTGGGAATCTCCTGTAGCTCGCTCTGACATGAAACTCAAATTTGAGGATGAGCTTGAATTTCCCAATTTGTTTTGTTTTCTTTTCTTTTTTTCTCCCTCCACTTTCCTGGCATGTTCCACCATGCCCTAAACTTTAAATCTATTTTATTTCATTAAGAGCCCACGTCTGATTTTTCCTAAATTGAATATCAATCTAGGCAAGGGGAGAAAAGAGGATCTAGGGGGGACAAGCGTTTCCCTCCTGAGTCTCAGGGCAGCCCTGCAGGGAGCCCTCCTAAAAGCCAGGAGCCAAACATCTCTAAAGCATCTTGTGGGTAACTAAAGAACAATTTCATTTCTGCCTCATTTTATCCCGTGTTCAGTGACCTTTTTACTCTCTCCCCAGTATTTTCACGTATGCCCCATGGATACTACTTTTCTGTGGTCAAAACAACTTGGCATACATTAGCCTTACTGGAAAGAAAATTATTTTTAATCTCAGAACTCCTCCCTGCTTTCCGTATATAAATGTGCACTGTGGCATTCCAGAAGAGGCAAATGTGGCATTTTCCAAGTGGATCTGAACTTGGAATTCTTCCCACATCTCTCCCTCCTTCACCAAGTAGCAGGGAGGATTTTTTGGTTTTGTTTTGTTTTGTTTACACTGCATAACATATTTAACTGCAGTTTGGAAAACATTCAGAGTTGAAAAAAATATTCTAAGTTTAAAATTATTTTACAAAGCTGGGTATAGTGGCACAGGCCCTTAATCCCAGCACTTGGGAGGCAGAAGCAGAAGCAGAGGCAGAGGCAGAGGCAGAGGCAGAGGCAGAGGTAGAGGCAGATGGCTCTCTGTGAGTTTGAGGTCAGCCTGGTCTACATAGTGAGTTCTAGGACAGCCAGAGCTACAGAACAGAGGGGTCTCAAATAAATTAGAGAAAGAAAGAAGAAACAAAACAAAAACAACCAACTAAAAAAAAAAACTCAAAATATAAATAATCCCTAAAAATTTCATACATAAGTAAAAATGTCAATCAGCATTCACTCTGCTCATCTTCCTATGTTTTCCTCATCGTAGACACTGGAAGCATCCTGCCACCTCCTTCCTCAAGCTCATTACCACTGCTGTTTGATTTTGTCTGTCTCTCCTGTTTCTGTATCAACCGATTGGTTCCTTAAGTGGTCTGTTTGTATATTGCTCATTTCCACTGACAGAGTTCAAGGGCAAAATTATCTTCACCTCTGAGTCCCTAAGGTCTAGCATGGAACCTGGTCCAAAGGATGCAGTTAGCGTTTTTTGTTTTTAAAAGAAAGAACAAATAGATCAACCAAATAATCATCTAGATTCTAAGGATCAAATTACTACTGTGGTGCTATGGTAGAGAAGATATTTCTTGGGAATTTTGGCTGAGGCAGTGTTATCTTTCGTTTCTAATGGGCTAATTCTAGTCCAGTGATGTGAAAGAAGAATTTCAGATGCTGAAACTCAGGCTGTAATTGTGCAGATCCCCTTTTTACTATTTTGAATATTTACTAAGCGGAACAACAACAACAACAAAAAAGGCACACGATTGCATGTGAAAGTGTTTGGTATAAAAGTAGGTCATGTATAAAAATATTTTTTCTTTCACTTACAAAGAGCTCTGAAATGATACTAGCTAGTTCTTAACATATTATAAAATTGTTAAATTAGACATATGTAAAAAATATCAATAACTGCTATTGAAAAGTGCATACTCATTTTTAAAGAAATGCATCTTAAATATGAGCATTCTCACATGGTAAACAAGTGTTAAAGTATTTGTAGGGAATAATTATTGTTAACTTATAAACTTATAGTTCTGGTAAGTTTGGAGACCCAGGAGAAATCTGGTGGGCATGTATGAAACTTTCGAGTTGTAGAAAATAATCCAGTTTTAGTCCCATAAAGTAATGGAAAGAATGTAGTAGGAAGTATCTTCAAGGAAAAAGTACATCAATCTGAAAAGATACTATTCTGAAGTCCTGAGGAAATAATGGGATTTGAAATTGGACTTAATTGAATTGGACTTAATATGTTGGGCAGCCGGATGGTGGTGGCGCATGCTCTGGGAGGCAGAGGCAGGCAGATTTTTGAGTTCGAGGCCAGCCTGTTGTACAGAGTGAGTTCCAGGACATTCAGGGCTATACAGAGAAACCCTGTCTCGAAAAAGTCAAATCCAACACCCCCCCCCCAAAATGTGTTGGGCACTTCCTGGTGTTGAGAACTGAAAAACATAACATAACATAACAACAACAACAACAACAACAACAACAACAAAACCCCAAAAGACCAAAACCCAACCTCCACCCTATGAACCTTTCATATGGTTAACTTTTTCTTGGTTAGGGTGTCCACATCCAGGCCCCATTGTCTTCTTTCAGTTCTCTCAGTATCTCCCTCTGGGACTTAAGTCTGCTTTTACTTAATGCTTCTGACCCTACTTGTGGAAAGCAATGGGCCACTATCACTTTAGTTTGTCTACACAGTCAGTTGTTTCTAACTGGAAAAGAAGAAAGTAAAAAGATTTACAGAAACTGAGCCAACCTCTTTGGCCCGCCTCCTTCAAGCAACACAATCTAACTCACTGCAACAGAGTCTCTTACTGGGTCCTTTATCAGTGTTGACCCTTTCCCAGCACAGTTTTATTGTAACCATTTCAGTTTTTTTCCTTTTCTTTTCTTTTGACCACCCAGCCTAGAGCCAACAGTGTAATAACATTTAAAAACACTGTGGTTGAAATCAAAGCTTCGTGCGTGGGTGATTACTGCACAAGCAACGCATATCCAGTCACAAATTACTAACAACCGACCGAGATATTTCTTTGTGGGTCATTTGACATCGACGCTCGAAAGCACCGTGTACTGTGGCAGGCATCCTGTGTACAGTAGCGCCTGGAATGCTCTTCAAGCAGAGTTTTATTGTTGCGAGGGGACAGTGATGGACTGACAGCGCAGCCTTCTTTCCACCGACAGGGTCTGCTGCCCTCCCGCCGCGTTTGAAGCCAGGCTTGGGGCGTTTCCTGGGAATACCCCCGCCCCGCCCAGACCACGCCCCGGCCACAAGTCCCACCCCCAGGCTCCGCCCCGCCCTGCCGCCGCCGCCGCCGCCGCCGCCGCCGGCAGGGGTCGCGCTGCCCCAGGCGAGCTGTACAGGCGGGGGTGGGGAATCTCCCGCAGCCGGTCGCTTTTCTCCGCCGCCGCTGGTTGGATCGTTTCAATAAAAGTCTTTTTTTTTCTTTTCTTTCTTTTCTTTTCTTTTTTTTTTTTCTTTTTCTTACCCCCGCTCTCGCTCGCTCCGGGGAACAGGCGGAGGCGTCAAGCCGCAGCCACCGAGCGAGAGAAAGCAACGCGCACTTAGCCGGATCGAGAGCGGCGGCTGCGGTCTCCCCAGCGCCCCGCGGTCCAGCAGCCCTCGCCCCGCCGCCTCGCTCCGCCCCGGCTCCGCGGCCGGGAGTACTGGGCCGTCCGCGAGGCTCCGCGGCCCGGGAGCCATGTTGAGCGGGGGGCTCGGGCACGCGTGAGGCGGCCGGCGGCCCTCGCGGAGCGGAAGGCGCGAGGGGGCGGGGGGAGGCCTGAGCCTGAGGCGCCTCGGCGCGTCCGCCGCCACCGGACCTGCATCCGCTCGCTCTGCGCGCCGGCCCGGAGCCCGCGGTCCCCGCACTTGCTGGTGAGTTGGCGGCGGGGTCGGGCAGGGATCGTGACGCCTGTCAGCGGGAGGCTCGGGTGGGGGGGGGATCGTGTCGGTCGCATGTCCGCGCGCGGCGTGGGCTGCGGGAGTGCCGAGCTGGTTGAAGGGGGGGGGCTCTGGAGGGGGGAGGGGCTCCCGTCGCCGCCGCCGCCGCCGCCGCCGGAGTTCGCCGCCGATCGGGGCTTCCTGGGAAGCTTCTGGCCCCGCGGGGCGGCGGGAGGGGAAGAGGCGGAAAGTCCCCCCCGAGACACAAAGGTCCCCCGAGGCCGGGGTGGAGGCGCGGGCGGCGGGAGTGGGCGAGGGCGAGGACGCGGCGCTGCGGGCTCCTTGGAGACGCGGGAGGCTGCGCGCGGGGTGGGTGGGCAGCTCCGCGGGGGAGGAGCCCTCGCGTGGGGGAGCGGGTCGACACAAAGCTCCGGGCAGCCCTCTTGCTGGCGGGTCACACCCCTGAGTGTCGCTCCAACCGGAGGCGGAGGGACTGTGGGAAACTCAGAGAACCCGGGAAGAGGGAGGTTTTTTTTGGGGGGGGGGGCTTCCACCGTTGTCTCAGCCGCAGTTGCTTTTCTCGGTGTTTATGTCCGGGGCTTCTGCTCCCCATCTCAGCTGGGTGGCCCCAGTTTTCTTCCCCACATCACCCCCACACTGCCACATGGCCTTCCCCTGTGGTTCTCCACTCATTCTGTCCCCTACTTTTCACCCACTCCTTCTGGGGTAAGCGGTATTTTGCCTTCAGCGAGGGGAACGTTTGCTAATGACAGGATGCCTGACTTGTTCTGACCCTGAACTGCCTTGAACTCTTCTCTCTCTCTCTCTCCTCTCTTTTTTTCCCCTCCCACCCTTTCCTTTCTGGGATCTTCTGTGTCACATGGCCATTAACAATTAGCTTTTCTTCTTCAAAAATGGCAAAGGCATTTAGCTGAAATCCGTGGCGCCTTTCCCTTAATGTGGCCATCGAAGACTCGTCAGTCAGTGGCCCTGCTTTATCGCCTCCGAAGCCAAACTGATTCTCAAGACACAAGTCGCAAATTTTGTTTTGAGTCTTGGCCGTTCCGTTCCTTGGGCCAGCAGAGTGTATTTCTGGTAGCAGACCTTCTGTCACTTTACAGGAAATGCTTGACTTAAAGGGAGCCGGCTCTTGCCTCCCAACTTTACTGTTTGTTTTTCCCTAATCCTTTGTTGGATTTCTTTTTAACGGCATCTGTGCAAGAATATCAAAGTAATAGATTTAAAGTGAGATGTTTGAGATTGACATTGTTAACCGCAGAACAGAAGACCACCTCCGGATCAGTTGAATTGGCCTAAGCCTTTGAATCAAGAAATATGTGAAAACTAAATTTTATGATGAAGAAAATTGCTAGTGGTAATGGAATTGGTTTTATTTTGTTCTTTTTGTGAACGCAAGGAGTTGGCTTATGTGTTAAACGCAGTGTCACCTGGTTAATGAAGTCATTTCAGTTTTTTGTTGTTCTAACATCTGCATAATTCCATAAACAGTGGGTTCAAACAAAAGAAAACAATATGACTAAGGACGTCTTTCATTTTAATTTTTATTTTTAATGTTATGAGAGTGAATACAGGAATGTGAAGGGTGCCGTCCTTTTATCTGGCAAGCCATCTCATAGGCCAGAAGCATTAACTGTTTGAATGCTGCACTTCAAAGAGCTATTGCTGAGCCTTTGAATTGAAGCTGTTTTAAAATTCCAATTCAAGTGCTAGCAAGATGGCTCAGTTGGTAAGGGTGCCCATCTCAGGGCCTGAGTTCAGTCCTAGGGACACAGGCAAAGATGGAAGGCGAGAGCCCCACAAAGTTGTCCACTGATCTCCACGTGTATACACCACACACATCATGGACATCATCATCACGTAACAGTTGATTAATAAATCATAACAATAATACATATTTTAAATTTTTTTTAAAATTTTTTTGAGACAGGGTTTCTCTGTGTAGCCCCTGGCTGTCCTGGAACTGACTTAGACCAGGCTGGCCTTGATCTCAGAAGTCTGCTTGCCTCTGCCTCCCAAGTGTTAGGACTAAAGGCGTGCACTGCCACTGCCCGGCATATTTTAAAATTCTTAATGCAAACATAGGAGTTTCAACAAACTTGTCCACTGATTTCCACGTGCATACACCACACACATCATGGACATCATCATCACATAACAGTTGATTAATAAATCATAACAATAATACATATTTAAAAATTTTTTTTTTATTTTTTGAGACAGGGTTTCTTGTCCACTGATTTCCACGTGCATACACCACACACATCATGGACATCATCATCACATAACAGTTGATTAATAAATCATAACAATTTTGTAAGATTTTTACAATGGAAATAAGGATGGTAATGAAAATATGAGTAAGAAGAAAGTTAAAGTAAAATCCGTTTATTGTAGGTGCAGTAATGTTAGTGCCGATTGTAAGGACATTCATATCTTGCAACATGCTGTCTTTAAAGTACTGACACTAAAATTTTAGATATTTCAGCTAGGGATTAGTCTGCATTTTTCAACCTCCTCTTTCCCTGTCAATGTTTTGGAGACCTTTGTGAAATGAACAGGTCACATTATTAATTGATTCTTAATATACTTATCAAAAACTGTGTATTTTTTTCTCCACACTTATTAGTACCTACTTAGATAATAAAAATTTGTGTCATTTCAAGAAAATGTATGCCCAATATGTGTTTCTGGATTGTGGGTTGTTTATTTATTTTTTTAACCTATATTTTTCTAAAATGTTCACATTACTTTTACAGCCAGGAAAAATATATAATTAAAGTCTTGTTCATATTTGTAGTTTTTTTTTTTTTCCTAAAATAGGGTTTTGTCAAATATGCACTTTATTCCCATCTTTTGATTCAGGCCTAAGAAAGTAATTTTTGGCATTAACTGTATGACATAGTGTAACTTGTCCTATACAAGTTGGATATCAAAAGAACAAAAGAGATTATATGTCTAGTAAAGAAAGATGAAATTGGAGGCCTTACTTCAGAGTGTGTTAGCTTTAATGATGCTAACGACTTATACATCATTGGTTTACAAAAACTAGAAGACAGAAAATCTTGTCCTGTTCTGTAGTTGATAGCTGTGTTGACTATAAGCTTTGTTGACTGCAGGGGGTTTAAGGTATGTTTTGATACCTTTAGTTTTCAGATGCTGTGCAGTCTTGCAGTTGTGATGGGAAGGATCTGGGTATAAGATCATTTGCTTGGCTCTGGCAAAGCTTGTTTTCTGTCCTCAACTTCCAGCAAAACTGTTTCCCTTTCCTTCCTTGATGAAATGGAGCTAGGAACTGAAAAGCAGTGGGGTACCTTATTGTGAACAGCACAGAAAAGGATTGTGGAAACCGAGGATGCTATTCAAAAGGGAAGACCGTGATGCCTTCTGATATTAAAAAAACTGTCTGAACACAGCATTTCTTTGCCTGATTCCTTTGTTATTGTTTCATAGTCTTGGATATTTACAGGATGTTACATTCGGAATCTTTATTATTGTTCTTTAGTCTTTGTATAATTATAACTTCATGTTCTGACATTCTTCTACATAGACTTTCTACTTCCAGAGTGGATAATTACTGAATAAATGTAATTATTTACATTTCCCTCTGTTGGTGGGGAAAAGCCATTATATGTTAAACTCTACTTATAGAAATAGTCTCTAGGTTATTTTAGAGACGATCTCGCCTTTTGTGCATGCAAAGGAAGAGTAATTTTGGATTATTTTGAATTTAAAGAGTATTTTTGCTCAAGCTTTTTAATAATGTATTTGAATTATTTTTATAAAACGCTTATGACATTTAAAATTTTTAGTGCTGATGTAATGGTATTTAGAGCGTGATTTCCATAGCACTTGTAAATGCTAGAAGAAGACTCGTTCCGTAGCTCACTATTGAATTCAACCTGTAATGGTGCCAGTTGGAACCATTTGGAGAGAGGACTGATTTGACTGGCTTTTGAGGATTCTTCTTGTCTTTAGTGGATTTTTTTTTTTTTTTTTGCCCCTTTGCTCATAGTATAATCACTTGGTGTTTAGTTTCGTGTGTGTGTGTGTGTGTGTGTGTGTGTGTGTGTTTACTGTTGATGTCTGCAAAATATTGACCTGGAAAAAAAGGAGTTGTAAAGAGCCTGAAAAAATGTTTCGGGCATAGCTTTCTTGTTCTACCATGTTTTGCTGTCTCTGCTGGCCAACTTGGAAAAAATCAATAAACATCTACCAGTAAATCTAATGTTTTATGGTCTACAGTAACGTGCTGTCCTAAACAGTTGTTGTAGGGGGTTGATTTACAGATCAGATCCACAGTGTGTCAGGATAGCTTGCCTAGCAGAGGGCACTATTAATATTTAATTACTTTTTTTCCTCGTAGTTCATATTGTATAACTGAGTGGTTGCATGGCCCCCAAATTTATGTGTTGAGACCCGTAACCTATTGGTTAAATGGTTTGGAGCTAGGCTTTGGCGCTAATTTAGATTTAGTGAAAATGATCTTATTTCCCAAAGAATCTTCAAAAGCATTTTTTTTTTGATAAACCTTATCTTAGTCCACTTCATTTTCCATAACAAAACATCACACATTGGATGGCTTTTTAAAAACAGCTCTTTCCCTACTGTTTTGAATTCCTGAAGTCTGAGGTCATAGTGCCAACTTGGTTAAATTTTGGTGAGGGCTCTCTTCTTTGTAGATGCCTGTCTTAACTGTGCTTTTCTGGCCTTTTGTTTGGTGCCTGCAGGTGGAGAGGAAGGATGGAGAAAAAAAGAGGGGGGGGTGCTGAGGGGGGATAGAGGAAGAGAACATGGGAGAGAGCTTTCTCTTCTTATAAGGATGTAACTACTATTATAAAGTCCTGCCCTCTGGACCTTGCTTACATCTAATCAGATCCCCCAGATCACCTCCAAAAACCATTGTGCTGTTAGGTGAGAGTCTCAACACACAAATCTGAAGCCACTCAGATGTTCAGTATATAACATAAACTGTGAGAACGAGATCCTCAGTTATGCCTGGTGCTGTGCTAGACACTATTGTTTTGTTAAATCCTCACAGGAAACCTATTGTACTGGGTAAACCTTTTTTTTTTTTTTTTTTTTTTTTCTCCTAATAAGGAAGCAAAGGCCTTAGGTTAAGTAATTTTCCCCAGGGTCCCACACTGTAGTGACCCAAGATCCAGTTAGCATTCTAAAATGCTGTGCTCATAGTGTCTCTACCCGGATGGAATGCTGAACAGCTCGCTGGCTAACATAGAAGCAGTGGGAAGTCAGAGACTCTGTGTGTGTGTGTGTGTGTGTGTGTGTGTGTGTGTGCAGGCAGTCCTCCCCACCCTGGTTTCTTTTATAGATGTTTTAAGTGCATTTGCTCTCTTTTCAAAATGTTCATTTATGTTGATTTTTCCATGCTTTAGAATTATCGACTTCATATCCTTTAAATTATAATGCTTTCATTATTTGAGTCTGTGTGTTGGCCAGCTTTATCCTCCTGCGACAGAATACCTGAGGAAGAAAGTCACCCTTCAGGGGGTGACAGTTATTTGGATTCTTGTTTCAGAGGTTTCAGTCCGTTGGCTCCATGTTTTCTGGGCCTGTGGTCAGGCGGGACATCATGGTGAGGAACATGCGTGCGGTAGATAATCTCCTGTTGTCAGAGGAGCGAAGGAGACAGGAGGTGCCTGGGATAGATTATATCCTTCATGCCTATGCCTTCCAGAACCTGCTTCCTTACCTAGACCTTTCCCTGAAGTTTCCACTACCTCCCAACCTCTCTCCAGGTTATTAATTTATAAATACCTGAATCTATCTGTGAGATCAGCGCCTTCATGATCCAGTCATCTTCCAGACGGTCGGGGCCACTGTCTGAACACTGTTGTATTGAGAACGGCTGTTAACCCTTGAGCTCCTGGGACTATCCTTGATACCATCAAAGGGAAGACTTCAACAAACACATCACCTTTTGTTTTGTTTTGTTTTGTTTTTAAATCTTGAAATAGCTTACTGCAAGCAAGGTAGAAACTTTGCATATTTTAATCAGCTATCCACTGAGAATAGAATGATATTTTTCATGTTGAAAATTCATCTTCAGGATAGAAAAACTATAAATTAGTATTGTCAACAAACATTTCTGATTCCATTTAAAGAACAGCAGATACTATTTCCTGAAAGGCGGTCCATTAAGGTGAAAGGAATTTTCCCCCCTCTAAAGGCTAATAATAAGAACCATCCAGCTGGTCATATTGGTACATACCTGCAATCCCAGTACTGAGGAAGATGAGGCAGGAGGATTACAAGTAACTTTAAAGCCATTCTGAGCTATACCGTGAGATTCTGTCTCAAAAAAAAAAAAAATCAACAAAAAAGGCAAGGCTTTGTGTTTTGAAGTGTGTGTGTGTGTGTGTGTGTGTGTGTAGATGTATGTATGTGTATGTATGTATGTATGAGCACACACACATGCATGAACAGAGGTCCATAAGGGGTGGTCCATTGTTCTCTACCTTTATTTCCTCTCCCCACTTTTTTTCCCTTTGTTTCAGAGATTCTTTCATTGAACCCGAGCTAATTTTTTTTCATCTAGACTGGCCAGTCAGTAAGCTGAGCGCCCTGCCCTGTCTCTTCCTGTCCAGCACTGGCCCGTAGACAAGGCCGCCATGCTCAGCTCTTCACACGGGTTCTAGAAACCTGAACTCAGAGCCACATGCTTAGGGAAGCCTTTTGTGACAGATCTTTCTCTCCAGCCCCTGTCTGTTTTTTCTTTTCTTTTCATTTTATGTAGTTGCTATTATATGTTCAAGAAATTTCAGTTATATATATATATATATATATATATATGTAAATAATTAAGAAAATATCCAGCCGGGTGGTGGTGGTGGTGGTGGCAGCGGCGCAGGCCTTTAATGCCAGCACTTGGGAGGCAGAGGCAGGTGGATTTCTGAGTTCGAGGCCAGCCTGGTCTACAGAGTGAGTTCCAGGACAGCCAGGGCTACACAGAGAAACCCTGTCTCGGGGAAATCAAAACAAAACAAAAACAAAAACAAACCAATGAAAAAACAAAAAACAAAAAAACAGAGCAAGTTCCAGGACAGCCAGGGCTACACAGAGAAACCCTGTCTCGAAAAAAACCAAAACCAAACCAAAACAAAACAAAAAAAAAAAGAAAAAAAAGAAAAAAAAAGAAAAAGAAAATATCTAAAGGTATCTTTATCCTAGATTATGTGAGTCATTTTGTATTTCTCAAAGCATATATGTAATGCTGCAGTATTTTTCATTGATGTCTGATACATTAATGTTTGTAGCATACATTAATGTTCACTAATAAAAGTAAAGGCTGATAAGAGCTGTATATTTGTGAGAAATTTCCAACTAACGAAACTGAGACAGTTCTGTTTTAGTAATGTGGGGTTTTCATGGGTACTTTTTAAAAAGGATCAGCAAAATGGCAGTGTATATTCGAGCTAGCTGGCATTCAATGATGAGGAAACATGGGTGTTGATATTATAATGCTGGGAGACTTGGAGAGAACTTCTCTGTTTTGAGGCCAAAATGCCATTTCCTCTGACATCTTCCTTATTCTGCTCTGACAGGGTTGTGGCGATTACATTATTTGGAACATTTATGTCTACTGTAGTGCTGACTTCGTTCTGCTGTGGGCAATGTTTAAGTCTCTCTCCTTTTGACTTCCTGCTTTGTTTTCCTTTTCCGTGATCTCATCTGCACATACCATTTATACATTGTTCAGTTCATTGGACTGGGGGACTAGGGACCACCACGCTGATACATTGTTACTGGGGGACTAGGGAATACCACACTGATACATTGTTTAGTTCAGTGGCCTACTGGGAACTAGGGAACACCATATTGATACATTGTTACTGGGAGACTAGGGAATGCCACGCTGATACATTGTTACTAGAGGACTAGGGAAACACCACACTGATACATTGTTACTGGGGAACTAGGGACCACCACACTGATACATTGTTACTGGGGGACTAGGGACCACCACACTGGTACATTGTTACTGGGGGACTAGGGAACACCATACTAACACATTGTTCAGCTCAGTGGCCTGTGGAGGGGGGTGTAGGGAACACCACCCTGATACATTGTTTAGTTCAGTGGACTGGGGTGCACTAGGGAACACCACCCTGAGGTAGTAAAGTACCATCAGAGTTGTTGGCCTAGAAACAATAAAGAGTAATCTCAGGTTTTGAATATCGGAGAATACCATGTTGGCAGGGTTTGTGTGAGAGTAATCTAGAAACCGGTTATAAGCCAACTTAGAGGGGTAGTAATTTGGCATTTTGAGACTTTAATTACATGTGAGCTGTACTGACTTGTTAGAGAAAATGAAGAGAAAAGGCTTGTGGCCCTCAAAAATGGTTGTCTTTTAGACAAGCTAAAAAAAACAACAAAACTAGCATATTTCTATATAAAATACTTATTTCTAAAGGTCTAAAAGCAGTGGTCAGTACTAGTAATTTTGTTTAACTGAAAAACTTGATTTCTGATGAGATCTAGTTCTTTAGTTGTGTCTACAATGCTGGACTTAAATGCACTTATGATGTACAGAGTTGTGTTGCAGGATTGAAGAGAGCTTTAATATTGTCCCTGCAACAAATATATTTGTTTTCCAGTATAATTAAATTAACAAACATTTCACTTCTAAAATTAAGGACTATTAAAGCCTAATCTTAAATTATACCTGTGTTGGTGTAGGTCTGTTATAACTAATACATTTATTTTATAAACCAGTGGTTATGGTCTGGTAACATCTTATTAAAAATGTAACATTTAAAAGTGAACTTTCACAGTTTATGAGATTTAGAGCTTTTCAAATATCTCAACTTATTATATAGCCTTGATTCATTACTTTTTTCTGTCTTTTTTGTTTTAGGTCAAAATTATTACACTTCAGAAATAATGGAGTGAGCACTGTATTTGGTAATATAATAGAGATCAGATCTGTTCAGGTTGATCAGTGATTTATAAGGACAAAAGAATCAAAATAGTATGGCATTTTTAAGCTGTTCATACCTCTTGGGTTTTTCTAAATTGCCTCACTGCTCTGCCCAGTGTGAAAATCACTCTGTGTGTGTGTGTGTGTGTGTGTGTGTGTGTGTGTAAGGAATGTAGGACTAAATCATCTAGAATAGTCATTGTTGTTTCTCTTCCTTCCTCCCCTGCCTTCCCTCCCTCCTTCCCTCTTCTCCCTCCCTCCCCACCTCCCTCCCTCTGTCCCTCTGTGCGTGTGTCCGTGTGTCCTTCCTTCTTTTCTTCCTTCCTTCCTTCCTTCCTTCCTTCCTTCCTTCTTTCCTTCCTTCTTTCCTTCCTTCCTTCCTTTCCTTCCTGACAAGGTTTTTCTGCGTAGCCCTGGCTCTCCTAGAATTCTGTAGACCAGGCTGTCCTCAAATTCACAGAGATCCGCCTGCCTCTGCCTCCCGAGTGCTGGGATTGAGGTAAGGCTATGCACTACCACACCAGACTCAATGCTGCTTCATATTCCACCGTCCAGGAATAAAGAGGGCATTAACCTTGTGCAAGCACATTTTGGAATGCGTGTTTCTTTAGGGCTAGGCAAATTTCCTTGCAATCGATTTCCCTCCTTAGCCTTTTGGGTTTCCCCTTGTTTGGCATCCAAACATTTGAGACTATTTCTTCTTGTTAACGACCCTTGTATGCTACTCTCAAGGCTTTTAAAAAGCAAAATAGAATGATTACTCATGCAACTAATTTAAAGACAAATTGACCTTTCCTTTTATTCTTTGTCAGGAAATCTTCTTGGATGCATGCTGTTATTGTATTCCTATTAATTATCTTTTGTTTTAGGCCAGTGGATTTGATTTGAACCTCAAAAATAGTCTTGTTGAGTAGAAACAAAGTCCAGGGTGCCTGTGTGTGTGTGTGTGTGTGTGTGTGTGTGTGTGCCTGCCTGCCTGCTTGTCTGCCTGCTTGACTATATCTTGAGGGCTGTCTCCAGCTCTCTTCCAGAACAACTGAATCAAAATACCTGGCTTGGATTTCTAGTGTTCTGTGTGATTCTTGGTGACTCTTGAATTTTAGCATCATGCTAAGGGAAAGAGCTACTACTAATATACAAATTAAATTTAGAATAGAGACAAAATGATTTAAACTACATCTTTCAGTCTTTTATTTGCTCAAAACCTTCCCGTTTTGCCCATTTGGGGAGAAACAGGACCCTTGTTTGTGTATGAAGCTGTTTGTTCTGTATATCTTCTTTTGACTTGACGGAGTGGACACTCCTGCTCTTTTAAGTTTGTTTCTTACTGGGCCTTTCTGTGGCTGTCTGTTTGGTCTTAATTACTATGCTTCTGAAAATTAATTTAAAAGTGTACAGTAGTGTAGAAACTAGAGAGTCCCCCATGTTCATCAACCTCAGATCTTCCCAGGTGTCTTCTTTTCACCAAGAGTTTTGCATTTTTAAGATAATTTTTTGTAACGCAACATTGTTTAAGGCAGCAGAGAATTCTTAAGGCTGTGATATTTTTAGTTTGTATACTGACTTATCAAAAGAGATTTAACCATTTCATAGTGTTTGACAAATGCTTACATTTCATATTTTATTTGTTCTCCCCCACACCCCTACTTCTTAGGGCATCCAGATATCCAAGAGTGGCATTCTCAAATAAAAGCTTATTACTCTTTTTCTGGCATTACCTACTGTACCAGTGTTATCCCTGAGAAGCCGTATTAGTGACACTGATTGTTACAGTCCATCTTGATTAGATTGAGACATACTAGAACACTAGTAAAGGCACACCCAGGGATGTGTCTGTCTGAGTATTTCCAGAGATGGTTAGATAAGGAAGGCTTTGACCTAATGAATGGGCTTAATCCATTTATAGATTTAGGCTATTGGGCCATAGTGAAACTATGGTAAGTGGTGCCTAGGTGGAAGAAGTAAGCCACTGGGGGCATAATTTTGGGCGCTATGATTTGCCCTGACCACTTCCTGTTACGAGTAATCAGCTTCTGGTCTGCCTTGGTGTGAGCTGCTCCATCACACCCTTCCTGTTGTGATCTAAATAAACTTCTGAAACCACGAATTCCACTCTTTACAGTCCTAAGTTGTCTATGTCAACTGTTCTGTCACAGTGATGCAGAAATCTGACCTATTAATATATAAAGCGGCTTTTCTTTTGGCTTATTAAGTAGAGCACATTCCATGTAAAGGTGAAGACCCGAACATGAACCTCAGAGTCCATGTGGAGCTGGCAACAAACAAAAAAAAAACAAAAACAAAAAAACCAACTACTTTTATTTTGTTTCAAAGTGTGACATACATGCATACATACATATATATTAAACTGGAGACAATTATTTTTTATAATCTATCTACTTTATTTCACTTTTTTTTTTTTTTTTTTTTTTTTTTTTTTAACGAGACAGGATTTCTCTGTATAGCCCTGGCTGTCCTGGAACTCTGTAGACCAGGCTGGCATCGAATCAGAAATCCTCCTGCCTCTGCCTCCTAGGATTAAAGGTGTGTGCCACCACCGCCTGGCTTATTTCACCTTTTACAATTATTGGCTGCGCCTTCTATCTTCTAGTCTGGTATGTTAAGACACTCATTCCACACAATATTTTGATGTTCTTATATAGTTTTTTTGTGTGTGTGTCCATTTATAAATGGCAGGCAAAAACAAAAACAAAAACAAAAACAAAAAACAAACCAAAACCAAAACCAAAACCAAAACCAAAACCCCGTAGCATGAAGGTTTACGGAAGGAAAACTGCAGTTTTCTCCTGAGCGCTCTAGGATGTTGATCTGCACTTTTATTTTCAAAACTGTCTTTTTATTATAACATTTGCACTCTTAGTATGTTCTCCTATCAGTAAGAGTTGCTTCAGGATTGGAGTTTACTTCCTTTCACTTATTTTCCAGGTATTACTATTTAAAGAGGACCTCAGTACAACATTAGTGGTTTACTTAGGGAAGAGAGGCGAGTCCTGGGACAAAGGAGCGTGCAGGTACATGGGCGGGGCTGGGGAGATGGTGCCGTCTGTACCTCACCCTGCACATGTGTAAAAAAAAAGAGAGACGGCAGTGAGGGGAAGGACTGTATGTTCTTTTAAAAATATGGGCCGATATCTCTTCTAGGCCTTTTCAAGAAGATCAAATATAAAAAAAAATATGGACTGGGGTGGGGGCAGGCAGATAAATGTCTGTCTGTCTGTCTGTCTGTCTAGGTCTGTTGGCAAGCTGCAGGCCATCAAGAGACCTGGCCTCAACAATAAACAAGCAAGCAAACAAACAAACAGGTGGGCAGCGCCTGATGACCCACCCTCACGGTTGTCCACGGAAACATCACTCAAGTACACGTTCTCTCACATACATGTGTATAAGCACACATATAAAGCAGTGTCGTTCTTCTATGTGACTCTTGAGTAGGAAGAAAGAAAGGCAGCTTGTGAGGGTATCATAGATGAAGTCTGAAGAGACACAGGAGACATATCCCAGTGTATTTGTTATTTTTTTGTTGCTGTGATAAAATACGAAGACCACGGCCATATATGGAAGGAAGACTATTTGGGGGTTTATGGTTCCAGAAGGAGAGTCCGTCATGGAAGGGGGGGGGACACACATGGTGGAGAAGGCCAGATGAGAAAGCTGAAAGATCACATCTTCAGGCGCACACAGAAAGCAGAGACCAAACTAGAAGTGGGGGGGGGGGAGGGGAACGTCAAAATGGTAAACCGTGCAAGCCCGTCTCCAGTGCTGTACCTGCTCTAGCAAGGCCTAGCCCTGGAGATGGGCTTCGTAAAGGCTCTATAACCTCCCTGAGCAGAGCCACCAGCACTAGACCAAGTGTTCAAATACCTGAGCCTGTGGGAGACAGTTCGTTTAAACCATCACATCTAATAAAGAGCATAGATTTTATTCAATTACTGAAGTACTCCGTGTTAAACCTTTTGTTTTGTTGTGTTTTCTTTTGTTTTTGTTTGGCCCGGGGTTTCTTTGTGTGGCCCTGACTTGTCCTGGAACTAGCTCCGTAGACGAGGCTGGTCTTGAACTCATAGAGATCCTCCTGCCTCTGCAGGACTAGCTCTGTAGATGATGAGGCTGGTCTTGAACTCATAGAGATCCTCCTGCCTCTGCCTCTGCCTCTGCCTCCCAGGTGCTGGAATTAAAGGCGTGTACCCCCCACCCACCCACCCC
This sequence comes from Apodemus agrarius, assembly GCA_964023405.1. Taxonomy (NCBI): domain Eukaryota; kingdom Metazoa; phylum Chordata; class Mammalia; order Rodentia; family Muridae; genus Apodemus; species Apodemus agrarius. The sequence continues at coordinate 39,066,407 of OZ030026.1, read as the reverse complement.
TGACCCCCCAACCTGGAGAGTAAACTTCTTGGGAAAGTTTTATGAACAGTTGCTGACAGAATAGATGGTGTTGTGACTTGTGTTTCAGAAGCAGCCTCAGCGGTTGCAGTTCATGTCGAGAATGCTACATTTGCTCTAGTTTACTCCGCCTCAGAGACAGGACGATTATTTTACTGTCTCAGGAACACTTGGAAAAAAGTATTTAATTTGCAAACATTAAAATCATGTTTCCATGTTAGAAATTGCTGTTACCATTTTTTTGGAGTGGGGTGGAGGGATAAGATATAAACAATAGATTTACAAAAAAAAAAAAATAGACCTGATGGGTTCTTTTATTAAACTATAAATGACCCACTTTATGATAAAGAATACAGATGCTTCTGGCTCTGTGCATGATTACCTCCCTGCTAATGCAGATGCCCGAGCAATCCTGGTCATTTAATAGTGGCTCCGTTGAATTGTATATGGGAATAAACTAATATGCCATCTGTGTGCATGTCAGTATTTTAAATTCAACTTGAGTGTGACTTGAAATACCTTTGCTACATTCAAGTTTATGAGCAATGTTTTTTTTGGCACACGATGTACACAAATGAATAATTTATGTTGGAGATCTTTGTATATTTAGGTGATTTCTTTAATTAATGGTCCTGTAGTAATCCATTCTATAGCTGCGCTGTGATTTCAGCCTTTGTACTTCGTGATTCGTTGGTGTTCCCGAAGATAAGCAACCGTGTATGTGTTGATGTTCAAATGTAGCTTCAGAGTATTGTATTCCATATAGAAAATGCTATTTTTAACTCTGTCTGTCTGTCTGTCTCTCTCTCTTTCTCTCTCTCTCTCTCTCACACACACACACCAGTGCATGTGTCTGAGAAAGAACCTCATGTGTCTCTTGCCCTGTCAGTTGAATGGTGTAAGAAGCAATGGTGTCAGCTTCTGTAGGAATGAGCACACTCAGCCTCCAGTAGCTCTCAGTTGTTAATACCTATCCAGTAAGAGGAACCAGGCCTTCTTGAAGAAATGGCTGAATCCTTGGACCAGGGGGAGAAGTGAAAGTTTTAGGTGACCCCGTGGCATCTTACAGTGCCAGCGTGAAAGAAATATTTAAACACCCTGAGTTGTTTGTCAGCTCCCTGCTGAAAGAGTGCACAGTGGCCAGTACCAGAATAATGGAGAAGCAAAATAAACTAGTATGCAGTTAACCAGAATATAAAGTAATATTGGGAGTTTATACTGATAGAAATCTCTTGTGCAGAATTCCAACTCATAAATGAAGCTGTGTATGTGTAACAGTTTTTTACTTCTGGTTTTGTTTTGTTTTGTTTTTCAAGAGAGGGTTTCTCAGTGTAGCCCTGGGTGCCCTAGAACTCACTCTGTAGATCAGGCTGACCTCTACCTTGGAGGTCTACCTGCCTCTGTCTCCCAAGGGCTGGCACCAAAGGCGTGGGCCACCACATCCCGCCTGATTCCTTACTTAAGTGTAAACTATACACAGCAATTTCTTTCTAAAGAGTGCGTTATAAGAATTTGGGGGAAGAATAGCTTGCATAGGACAAACTTGAGAAACACTGCCTTAGTCAGGTGGTCAGAGTTAGCTTCAACAATTATAAATGTGTTGATAATATTTTGTGGGGAGAACGTACTTCGGTTTTGTGATTTTTTTTTTCTATCCTGCAAATTCTAACCCTAGTTTAATTGTAAGAAAACATGAGTCAGATTGCAATTGAGGAACGCTCTACACAAGGCTTGAATGGCGCTGGTCAAGTTGTCTGTGTCGTCATAAGCAGGGATGTCAGACCTGTCCTAGCCACCAGCAGCCTGAGGAAATGTGTTTGTAGCAGTGCAGTGTACACTGGATAGGATCCTAGAACAGAAAGTGTGCATCAGATTACAACAAAGGAAATGGAATTGAATGGTGGACTTCAGTTAATGATAATGTATTAGCATTGGGTCATTAACTGTGACAAACGTGCCACTCCAATGTGAATAGCAGAGAGTTGTGTGTGGGGTGCAGGAGAACTCTGTGCCCTACGTTTGCAATTTCTGTGAATCCACAGTGATCCTACAAAGCCTATTTAAAAATGATAAATCCTTGCATCTTTCCCATCAAGATTGCCCTGTTGCCATTTTATGTGTGCAGGAGTCCTGATCTGTCTGTAGCTGGACTTCCGGAATTTACTAGTTTGGTAGATGAGAACTGGTGGAATTCAGGCGACCATCTTTTTCATCTTATCGATGATGTGGAATAGTTTATTGCATAGGCTTATGGGGCACTGTCCCCTCCCCCATCCATGAACCTTTACGATCTTTAGTTTTCTTCTGGGTCTTTGTCCTTTTCCCTTTTGGTTTCTGATTCTAGAAGACGAGCCCTTTATGTGTGATCTGAGCTTTAATTGGTTGGTTTGTTTTTTAAAGATTGTTTAGGGACTTTTTAAAAGTGAGGATTTTATTTTCATGTACTTTTAGATGGTAATTTTTCTTTTATGTTTAATATATAAATACGATTAGAAAATCTTACATCACAACCAGTTTTTAAGTGAATTCTTTGTTTTTGCCCTCTGTAGTGAGGGTTCTGTTTTCTTTAAGTACATTACTTTTTATTATTTGGGAGTTTGAAAAGTACACAGAATATAGTTTGATCATGTTCACCGCACCTACCTCTTCCCCTGTCAGTTTCCTGTTTCTCTATGTGTGTGTGTCTCTGTCTCTGTCCCTTAAATAACCCACTGAGTCCCGTTCCTGCTGCCCATTTAATCACAGGTGTGGTCCATCTACTGGAGCAAGGTGGACCTACCAGGGCCACGCCCTGAAAGTAAAGGACTGCCCCTCTGCCTGCGGGCTCAGCTGCCCGGAGCCTCCCAGCCAGCAGTGGGGCAGCTTCTGTTTACACATTTAGATTTTAAGTTCTAAATATTTCATTTAGTACTTTATTGTCGTTGGCATCTTTTATTATTACTGTTCTATCTGTGTATCTGTGGTGGTAGGGGAAAGAGGGGCATGTATGGACATCAGGGGATGCCTGGGGGAGGCTGTTCTCTCCATCCATCGTGAGAATCCCGGGAACCAGCTCAGGTGATCAGGCTTGGCTGCAAGCGCTTTTACCTAAAAGTCATCTTTCCAGCCCCTTGAAGCATTTTAGATGTTCATGCATTTACTCTTTATTTTTTAGATTAATTTTTAAATAAGGTGAGTGGGGGGGGTGTAGGGAGGGTATATGCAGGTGAATGCAGGTACCCCAGGAGGCCAGAGGCATTGGTACCCCTGAAGGTGTGGTTACAGGTGGCTGTAGTTACAGGTGGCTGTGGTTACAGGTGCTGGTGATTGCACTTGGATCGACTGCAAAAGCAAAATGACCATTGACTCAGTCTCTCTACCTTGCGTTTTGTGTTTTTGAGATAAGGTCTAATCATGGCAGTCCTCCTGCCTCAGCATTCCAAGTGCTACTACAGGCATAGCTCACCACATTTGGTTCCATTTACTCTTGTTGGGTAGGAATTAACATTCTGTGGAAGATTTAAGGGGGAAGCTCTCTCAGTTGTGAATCACGTTTTATAAATGCTTTTGCAGCTTCTTTCACTGTTAAATTGTACCGTATTTTTCTTTTGTTGATTACTGCTATTCGTGATTATTTATGTATTCAATTTTTCTGTATTGTGTTTCTCAGATTCTTTTTCCTTAAATGAGTAAATTTGTCTCTGATGTATTTCCTCTCTTTCTTGTAAGTCCTCACTCATTATATCCATTGGGATATTGTTAGTATATTTGATAATTAGGGATTTAATCAGTGGACCAATTAACTCTTTTATTAAAACATTGAAGCTAGTTGTGTGGTTGGATACTGTCTAATGTAGGGTGATGATCTAGCATAACCTTCTACAAAGGTATTCATATTTTCCCTCCGGGCTTCTAATGAATCTAATATTGCTGAACTGAATTCTTAATAGACATTTGGGAAGTTGTCCAGTAGTGCTTTAGGAATGTTTTGCGCCTGGAGAATGGTACCAAAAATAGGCTGTTGGGTTTATTACTTATACCCGTAAAGGAGTAGTACCCTCTTTAAGGAGCTGGGAGTGTCTGTGGGCGGGGCGGAGTGGGGGATGGGATGGGGGGGGCAAAATGATGAAGTAATTGACAGGGACTGCAGAACTGGAGTGTTTGGAGTCGGGAGGCTGGTTCACAACTCGTATCCAGTACTAGGCGTGATTGCAATTAGCATAAGGATCCCGATAAGGTTTAAGTTTTGATTGACACCGGGCAGCAAGGCAACCACTTTGGGATGAGGTAGTCACAGCTGGAACCCGAACAATCATTTACTGCTATTTACTGAAACTTTGAATAGTCTGATGTCAGTTTATATGAGTTTTTTTAGGAAGTTCCTGAAATGAACAATGAAGTTATTTGAAATTCTTATCTTCCCACTAGAAGTTTCCTGGAATAGTGAAGTCATTTTACTGCAGACAGATGACTGCCGGTGGTTCGCGTAGCCTGTGACTTCAGTGTAGACAGTTTGGATTGTTAGCACCCATTCTGAACCAGTACAACCTTGAAAATGTGTTTATAAAAAGTCAGATTTTGGTCCCATCTGTAAAGACAACTCACTCTTTTGATGGCTGCTTTGATACTGAACTTTTTTCTCTCAGCAACGAGGTCCAACCTTAACCTGGTACTTTGGACACCCAAGTAGGCAGTCGAATATGAGTTTGTAGCCAGAAAAGAGTTCAGAATCAGAGGAAAAAATAGTGAGTTCTTACTTAGATGCTTTTGAAACCATGTGCCTGGATGTGTTTGTCTTAGAAGGAAACAGTAAGAAAAATTTGTGAGCTTAAAGAGTTCTGGTATTTAATGGTTACACTGGTGTGTGTGTGTGTGTGTGTGTGTGTGTGTGTGTGTGTGTGTCTGTGTGTGTGTGTGTAGCTAGCTAGTAATGTACAGAGAATGAGAGAAAGTACAGAACTGATAGAGTGATGTTTGGATGTTAGGAAAAGTGCTTTTAAAGTCTCTTACGTTATGTGTATTGATGATGTTTTCCCTGCATGCATGTCTGTGTTCTACATGCATGCAGCGCTCAAAGCAGACAGAAGATGGGCAGGGTCTCCAGGAACTACTGTTAGGGATGCTTGTGAGCTACTGTGTGGGTGCTGGGGGTAGACCATGGTCCCTTGGGAAGAACTGCCAGTGTTCATAACTGCTGCAGCATCTCTCCAGTCTCCCCCAAAAAACGTTTTTGAGAATGATGAAGGAGGGTTGGGGGGCATAGCTCAGTAGTGCTCCGCCTGCCTTGCAAGCATGAGTACTGGAGTTTGATGCCCAGAACCTATGAAAAAAAGAAAAAAAGCCAGGCCCGGCGTGATGGTGCACATATGTAATCCTGACCTAGGGAGGTGGAAATAGACAGCTCTCTGGGATTCACTGGCCACCCAGCCTAGTCTGCTTGGTAAGTACCAGTCCAGTGAGAGACGCTGTGTCCAAAAATAAGGTGGGCAGCACCCGCAGGAATGGTACCTGAAGTTGTTCTATGGCCTTCACATCCATCCCACATGTGTGTCCATGTATATATACATATGCAGCGTGGTGAAAGAGAGGTCAAAGACTCAAAACAGGGAAGGAGAGACGAAGGTTCTAGTTTAGGTTAGCGGAGGGAATTCCTTCTCTGAGACCTCATTTCTCAGGTTAAGTATGTGAGGGTGTGTTGGTGTGACTGTGAGTGTGCTTGCACACATGCACTCAGTTGTGGTTTGGAGGTAGGGGGTTATGGTTTGCCGTTGATTTGGGGTTGATCAAGCACAGTTGAGAGATAGCGCGTAGTACTGTTGATCAGTGTAAGGTGCGTTTCAGTTGATTGACTAAAAACTGCTGCTTTGATTGTCCAGCAAAGGTGATGTGAAATGAATGTGCAGGTGGAGAGGAAACTTAGGTAGAGCAGAAGTCAGATGAGTGTACGTACTGGCTGGTTTTGTGTGTCAGCTCGACCCAAACTAGAGTCATCAGAAAGAAGGAGCCTCCCTTGAGGAAATGCTTACTCGAGATCCAGCTGTAAGGCATTTTCTCAATTAGTGATTAATGGGGGAGGGCCCAGCCCATTGTGGGTGGTGCCATCCCTGGGTTGGTGGTCCTCAGTTCCACCAATAAAGCAGGCTGAGCAAGCCATGGGAAGCAAGCCAGTAAATAGCACCCCTCCACAGCCTCTACATCATCAGCTCCTGCTTTCAGGTTCCTGCCCTGTTTGAGTTCCTGTCCTGACTTCCACCATGATGGACTGTGATCTGGAAGCGTGAGCAAACCCTTTCCAACTTGCTTCTTGACCATGGGGTTTTTGTTGCAGCAATAGAAACCCTGACTGAGACATTCTAACATAACTATACCTCGGTTAGCACGATGCGGTCACATTCTGAGAAATCCATTGCTAGTAGGTAGGAAGTTTGGCTATTGTCGCAGGCAGCCTGCTGACCTCAGACAAACTAGATAGTGTAGGGCGGTTATTCAGCATGGCTTCCTTTTTATGTGCTTGTGTGTTCATGTCTGCAGTGTGCACATGTTTCATGGCTGACACACACACACACACACACACACATACATATATAAACTATAACATTCAACACCTACTATATATTCCCAAAGTAGGAGCATCAAATATACATACTACCATAGAACAGTTCTTATCAGACCTCACGTTCCTCTGAGGTGGTTGCTACTTCTTTTTTGCTCTCATTAGGGTCCCAGTGGGGGAGTCAAGAGTCAGTTGTTAGGTCGGCTTACTCTAGAACCTGCTCTCAAGTTCTGCTGCCTAAAGTTCCTTGTATGCTGTAAAACTTTCACCATTAACACCTGGGTTGTTTGTAACTAGCATTTCACCAATGGGAGGGATATGTTAACTTCTCAGATTCAGAGGGTCGTCACTGAACAGGTAGTGAGAAACAATTCTAGGCTTGTAGAGACAATTACTAAACTGAATTCATTTAATTCTACGTAATAGAAAGTTCAGACAGCTAGAAGTATCTTGATCAGAGATCTGATTAATTTAAGTATTACTCCATCCATCCATCCATTCATTCATGACAGGGTGTTCCTATGTAGCCCAGGTTACCCTCTCATTACCTTGTTTCCAGACTAGTCTAGAAACTTCGATGTTCCTGCTGTGCTTCTGAGTTCTGGAATTACAGATTTTATCATCATCCTTAGCTTCAAGTGTTACTGTCCTAATACTTTCTTGTGTCCTTGTAGGAAACTTTTCTCTTTTTATTGAAAAAATCTTTATTTGGGTATCTCCTTGTTTTATTTTATACTAATCTGATCCATGAATTCACTTTTCCCTGTTTAACCTTCAGAAGTTTCCTAAGTAGAATTGGTACCACAGGGTACAAAGAGATTAAAACTGGAAACAGAGGAACAAAGAGTTGTGGCAGTTGAGTTTAGCCAGATAACGCATTTTCTTCTTACTGTCGTGACCTTTGCTATAGGTCTTGTCAGGACCGAGGCCGTTAACAGCCGGCTTGTTATGCTCTCTTCCTCTCCAATTTAAGGTTGGTATGGGAACTATTCTAATTTTCTGCTCAGCAAGTAGTGTGGAAGATTTTAGCTCACCCCGCTCCAAATCATACGCAGATTTCTCAGCATGAATGTCGTTGTGTAGTTTTCCGGGCAACTGACACAGTCTTTGGGAGAGCAGTCCAGTCTCTTTAGACTAACTATCCCGAGGGCTCTCTTCCTACTGAAAAGCGTTACAGGAAGCCTGGAGAGCGCGGGCAGTCACAGTGTGCTGCCAAGGCTTCCTGCTGCTGAGGAGGGCTGGCTGCGCCTCAGCAGTCTGTCTCCCCTAGGCTTTAGTAAAGGCTTAGTCTAGCAAAAGCACAAGCCACTCTTGTGTCAGAAATTAGCGAGTGGCCAAATACCACGCACAGTTGTTCAGTCCAGGTGCGTCTTAGAGACGACGGGCAGAGCGGTTGTCCTCACGGCTTTCTTTGTTCCCTCCCACTGAAACCAAAAGAAGTATCTCGAAAATAGTTTTTGTGAAATGTACCTTCAAAACATATCAAAGAAAAAATATATAGTATTCTTCATTGAAAAATGTGGATTTGTGTTTTAGTAAATTTTTTTTAAGAGTTTCACAGAGCATACTTTGAGCAAAGTTATCCCCTCTACTAACTCTTGCCAGAGTCTTTACCCACCCGACCCTTGGGCCTCTTCTTTTTCTTTTCTCTTGACTGATCAAGTCCAGTTTGTGTTGTGTGAGGTACTCCACTGGAGCGTGGTGGAATCAGGGTGACTCTTAGAGAAAACCAAGTCTCCTCTCCCGGCCGCTTACTGTTGTCAGCCTCGGCTAGGGGAAGGGTTCCCCTCTCAGGCTGGGATTTAGTCTGGCTTGGAATTAACACCTTATTCTCATGGTAGCTGTAATATGGCCTTGAAAATGTGTAAGTATGCAGTATTGCATAATTTCCCTTGTTAAAATTAGGCCCTCTTTAATTTCATACTGTTAGAGTTTAGAGGTGATTAAATCTATTCTTAAAAGATACATTATTTTGTTTTGAGACAGTGTCTCACTCTGTAGCTTTGGCTGGCCTAGGTCTCGCTATGTATCTTAAATGATGTTCACCTGTGTGTGTTGGTGTCTAGGTATATATATACATGAGTATAGGTGCTTCAGAGGCTCAAGGTGTCAGATCCCTTAGGCCCAGAATTACATTTGGCTATGAGCCACTACATCTAGGTGCTGGGAATTGAACTCAGGCCTCTGGAAGAGCAGTATGTGCTCTTAACCACTGAGCGATTTCTCCAGTCTCTTAAGAGGTAATTAAAAGGATAGGTGGTTGGCTAGATTTCATAGGATGTGCTTACAACATTATAATCATAAGCAATCTTATCAGCTTTGTAGACTGACATACTTTAGTTTGTCTTAATGTGATATATACTCTAGGAATCTTTATGCTAATTAGAAAATAGACCATCGTGTAACTTTGGACATTGTGCAGTGAACGAGGCCCGGTGGCACACAGGCTGGGTATTACCAGCTATTAAGGAGGCTGAAGCAAGAGGATCACAAGTTCAAAGCCTGCCCAGGTTTATAGAAGGAGAGCAAGGCCAGCCTGGGCAACTTAGACTCTGTCTTGAAGTAAGTTAAGAGGGGAGCCGGAGATGAATAGCCTAGTGCTTACCTAGCGTGTACAAATGTCTTTGCTACCTGGTGGGACCCGGGAGAATGAAGCCAGTAAGTGAGGCGGACTAAAGTCTCAATGTGCTGGCCAACGTCACTCAGAGCCTTAGACAAATCTATACTCTCGGGTTAAGAAGGGGCACTGGGTAAAGTTCCCATGCCATCAAGCTGTATGCAACCACAAGTATTAGCCGCACGTGGCAGAATCATCTTTTCCCATGGAGGCATGTAAGGGATCGTTTAAGCATTTAACGGAGTAACAGCAGCAAGCAATAATGAGGGATCTGAAATAAACGCAGTCCTATCACACCTGGAGGAGCATGGAAGCACGTTCTAAGAACAATTCCGTGTTTTGAAGAAACTGAGGTCACAAGACCCTTGTTTTCTCACAAGGACTCAGAACTCTTCGAATACAACTCCATTCCTGGACTGTGTTCCGACATAGAAGGTCCCAGGTTTGACACACAGTACTACCAAAAAAAAATGTATAGAAATACATGTATATATAATGAGAAAAGGTCTGGCTGACGACCTGATGTTCTTATTTATTTATTTATTTATTTATTTATTTTTGGTTGAGTAGCTAGAGGGGGCAGGAGGATTTATTTTGAAGTGTTTCCATCCTTAAGTACTTTATAATACTGCAAAAGCTTTCATTTAAATTTTGATGAATAAATCAGTCCAGAAGACCAGACTTTGGATTTGAGGATTGGTTGGAAACAGCTTTAGAGAAGTGGGTTTTCAGTCTTTTTCCCCTCCCCCAACAGTTTTCCAGCCCCTACCCACACCTTTTCATATTCTTTCTCTTTCTTAAAATAAAACACCAAGCCCCTCCCCCCCCAATACACAAAAGCAAAACAAAACATAAAATGCAAGGGGAAAAAAAAGGCCTAAAATTCCATTGTACACGCCCCTTGCCCTGGGGTGTGGTTGGTGTGCCCAACATCAGCTCTATTGAAGGAAGCTGATTTCCCCTCTCCCTGAAGGTATCAAGTGCAAGTGGTTTCTTGGTTGGGAGTAGGAGTTCGCGTCCTCTCCTCTCCTCCTCGCTGGGCGTTTGTCTGGTCTGAAGTTGTGCGGGGTCATGAGGTCATGAGCATGCTGTCAGAGTCTCTTTGTGAGAGTTCCTCTATGCATCAACCCTGCTGTGTCTGGAGACCAGCTGTAGCCCTTACAGTCTTTCTGTCCCTTCTTCCCGATAGATCCCAGAGCCTTGAGGGGAGGGATACACTCATCCCAGTCAGGGCTGAGTGAGTGCTCCATCGTGTCTAACTCCCTGCATGTTGTCCAGTTACGGTCTCTGTGTTAATTGCCATCCAGCACAAGAGGCAGCTTCTCCACTGAAGCGTCAGTGACACACTGATGGACAGCTATGGTGATATGCTGTTAAGAGCCACTCTCACACAATTAATGAAGACCCTTAGGAGCTTTTGTTTATGTGAGTTGTATCTGCCTATTATAAATGAAAACAGGAAATTTAAATAATAAGGGAATGTAATTTACTGGAAAATAACAAGTATTAAAAGCTCACAAATAATTTAAAGGGAAAAAAAACCTTCTAAAATAATATGAGAAGAGTCCTGTTATTTACTTACATGGAAAACTCACTAAAATCTAAAGCCAGCTGAACTGTCTATCACCTCTCAGCGTGTACTTTTGCATTGGTCTGTTGAAATAGTTTACGGAACGTACCTTGTGGAAAGTCTTACCATGTACTTGTGGAAGAAGCATGGGAAAGCCAGTAAATTCTTAGCATTGCCATGAAAATTGCTTGACCCCCTTGCAAAGATTTCCTAGTTTGTGCTTTAGAAGCTTTGCTTTAGAGCAGTGGTTCTCAACCTGTGGGTCACGACCCCTTTCTGGGTCAATTGATCCTTTCAACAAGGGTCACCAAGACCATAGAAAACACAGACATTTTCATTATGATTTACAATAGCAGCAAATTACAGTTATGAAGCAGTATCATTTTTATGGTTGAAGGCCACCACGACATGAGGAACTGTATTAATGAGTTGAAGCGTTAGGAAGGTTGGGAACGGCTGACTTAGAGAGAAATGAAGTCAGAGTGATCCTGGACCTTGGGTTGTACGTGCGAATGGGCCTTGTCTGTGCTTCAGTAGTCATAGCCGTCCACTAAATTTTACTTTGGGAATCGACTGTCATTGAATCAACACATTTAGTTCTGTATATAGACTGGCTAGGGATAATTAATCTCAGTCACATTCTTTGACTTGGGATGTATTTCCTTCTGTAAAATGGGAAGAACGATAGCAACCCCTGAGGTTTTTCCTGGCAGTAAAATAATTAAAGTAGTATACATTGGTAAACCATATCTCTCTGGTAATATCACTACCTGAAATATGTTATAATTTTGCCACATGTATTTTGGGCTATGTAATGGCTATCCATGGTTGTCGACTTGACTACATATAGAACTAAAACCCCCAAATGGAGGTTTCTAATACATGTGAGGGTTTCTTGCTTAGTTCGAAGTAGGAAGATAGACTTTGAGGCAGGAAGACACACCTTCAGTCTGGGTCACACTTTCTGCTAGACACCTGTATGAGGACATGGAAGAAGAAAGCTTCAGCTGCTGGCTCTCACATTGACCGCGAGTCCATCCCTCCACTGGCATTAGAGCCTACTTCTCTGGGATTCCAGCATCTACTGAAGACCAACTGAGACACCCAGATTCCTGGTCAGAGCAACTAGTGGATTCTTGGACTTTCTGTTCATAATCAGCCATTGTTGGATTAGCTGAACCCCAGCCTGTAAGGCATCCTTATAAATCCCTTTTCTATATGTAGAGAGAGGTTCTTTCTATAAGTGCTATTATTCTAGAGATCCCTGGCTAATACATGCTAGTTTGGTTACATTTACAAAATATACTAAACAGTGATTATACTGTTTGTCTTGGTTACAAGTTACTTCAGAAAAGTAATTTTTGTTTTATTTAATGTTATCTCCTCCTTTTGTGTTTTTTTGTCTAGTACTTATATAGTCCTTCCAGCAAATATCTTTCATCTCCAAGGTGCTCAGAATATATGACTAATAATTAGAAACAGTTGGGAAGTGGTAGTGTACAGATGCATTTGAGGCTGAATTCGTAGTATAAGGAACACTACTAGTTCTAAGTAAAAATAAGCTTGAAAAAAATCAAAGAAACCAGCTGATGCATTCTTTTCTGCTAATTTTTATATTTATTGACTTTTAAATTTAGTTCATTTTTAAAAAAAATATTTATATGAGTACATTATAGCTATCTTCAGAGGGTATCAGATCTCATTACAGATGGTCGTGAGCCACCATGTAGTTGCTGGGAATTGAACTCAGAACCTCTGGAAGAGCAGTCAGTGCTCTTAACCTCTGAGCCATCTCTCCAGCCACACTTTTTTTTTATTTTTTATTTTTTTTTTTTTGAGATAGAGTTTCTTGATGTATATATACCCTTCCTTGTCTTGCCTGGAAATCACTATGAGGCCAGGCTGTTCTTGAACTCACAGAGACCTACCTGCTTCTGTCTCCCATGTGCCTGCCACCACCATGCCTGAACTGTGCTGAGTTTTATAACTCCTAACAGAAACAAAAGGTTATGAAGGGCCCAACCAGTGCACGCTTGTTCATTGGCCAAAGATATGTGCCTATTCTGTTCCCTGCTGGATCGTACTATGTATGGACAAGTTTTAAAACCGCTTGGCCTTCAAGCAGTTTCTCTGCTAACTTGTAGCTTGCTCTAGGCTTTTAACTCTTTACTTGGTAAGTGTACTATGTATAAAATGAGGATAATTTCAAAAACTGTTGTTAACCATTAATGGTTAAATGAATTTATATATATACATGTATATAGTATGTATATAGTATGTATATGTATATATGTATATAATATGTATATAGTATATATATGTATATAATATGTATATAGTATGTATATATACGTATATATAGACATATGTATATATGTCTATATATATATAATCTCAAACATTCTGCCATAAAATACTTCTTGGCTGCTTTCCTGTTACAGAATACACTGAAAAAGGACATTATTTTGTCCCCTTTTGAAAAGGGACGATATTATCAACATTATTTTGCTGATAGTACTAACTTGTAGCACTCCCATAGAGTGCTACATTTTTTTTAAGTGACTACTGACAAAATTGTAAGAGGAGAAAGAAGCTCATTCGTTCACCTCTTTGCTGTTTAAATCATATTTTATCACCTTGACATACACCAGAGAAAACTGATAAGGACCAGACCTGACAAGCTTTAGGATGTAGTCTACCTAAAATTATATTTGAAATGTCTTTTAAAAAAAAAAAATTGTAGGTACTTGTAAGAAAAACTGATGACTGTGAAAGCTTCTAAATTTAAGCCATTAATATGAATGATAGATTTCTTTTGAATTTTTCTGTATTTATTTTGTGAGTTCGGGAGTTTGCTGGAGTGGCAGGTGCCTTGTGTATGAGGACAGCTTGGGGCACCAGTTGTCACTTTCAGCTCCGGGCAGAGTCTCTAATTCAGGTTGTCGGGCTTGAGAGCAAGTTGGTTTAGTTACTTTTGTTTGTTTGGTTCTGAGCCCTCTGAGCCATTTCCACACACCCTATAATGGGTTTCATGATGACATTTTCATACGCGAATACAGTGTCCCTTGTTCATACTGCCCCTAGCTCCCTCCTCCCGGTCCTCATGTCCTTAATGAATGTATTTTGTGTTTTGCAAATACAGTTTCTCTGCAGAGCCCTGGCTGGCCTGGATGGAGCTATATAAAACAGGCTGGCCTTGAACCCACAGAGCTCCACCCGCCTCTGCCTCCTGAGCGCTGGGATTAAAGGTGTGTGCCACCACGCCTGGCCTAGATTGTTGGGACATTTTAATTTCCCTCTTGATTTTTGTCATTACCCTCCAGGTCATTCAGACATTTTTACCTTTTCTCAAGATACTCAAAGAGTTACTTTGTTTCTGATCTCTTACTGTTAATTTCTCACGATGCTCGAAGAGTTACTTTGTTACTGATCTCTTACCATTCATTCCTCAAGATGCTCCAAGAGTTATTTTGTTACTGATCTCTGTTCTCGGTCCCTTACGGTCTGATGGCAAGAAAGCATTGCAGTTTTTTTATATTAAGACTTGTGTTATGGCCTGAGGTAGGATCTATTTTGGAGAAAGTTCCATGGGCTTCTGGAAAGAATGTGTATGCTTCAACTTTTGAGTGGAATATCCCATAGGTGCTCTTTTTGGTACAAACTTTTGGTATGTGGTATAGTTTAACTGAAATTTTGTTGCTGTTTTTTTCACTCTGGTTTGATCTGTCTCTTGAGGAGAGTGGAGGTCACCTACATTACTGTACCTGGTCCTATGTGTCCCTTTGTCCAGTCATATTACCGTAAACATTTCCTCTCCATTCACTTTCAGTCTGAGTATCTTTGCCAGTGGGCTGAGGTTTTTGTTTTGTTTTTGTTTTTGTTTTTTTTGTCTTTTTTTTTAGTGGACATCAAAGGCTGTTGTTTGTAATTGAGTTAACTTTTTTTTAAAAAAATCTTTTAATTGAAGAGTTAGACTATTTAAGACCATTTATAGTTAGAGTTGTTAGACAAAGTTTGTACTAATTTCTTTGTTCGTCACCTTAAAACTTGGCTGGCTTTCTTTGTTAATAGTGCTTGATTCCCCTCCAACCCCAAATCATATACTCTCCCAGTACATTATTTCCTGAGCTCTCCCCAGTGCTGGCTTAGGGGTCGTGAATTGCTTCACTCGCACAGAAGGTCTGTTTGATTTTAAAGGTTGGCTTTGTTTGATGTGTTGGGTGCCGGTTTTGTTCCCTGACATGGTCTGTGCTCTCCAGGCCTTTGGGCTTTCTGCTGAGTCTGTTCTGGTTGTTTGCCTTTGTAAGTCATCTGACACCCCTTCCTCGTGGCTTTCAACCTTCTTGTTCTTGCTTTGTTCTGTACTCTCGGCGTTTTAACTACAGTCCCACACGGGGTTTAGATGCTTTTGTATTCGGATAGCTGTTTCATTCCTGAGATTTCTGACATTTTCTGTTGTAATTTCATTGACTAGATTTAGCGCATTGCAAGTCTGCGTCTTAGCTCACTGTCCTCACTGCCGATTCCGAGGTGTGGCCTCCTAGTACTGTCCTAAGAGTCTGGTCTTTAGGGCTGTGGCCATTTCTGACCACTTGCTTTCCTGTTCTCTCTTAACGCTCACTGTCTCCTTCTGTCTCCTTCTCCCTGTTCCTCCCTGTCCCTCTTCCTGTTTATACTTCAGTGTTAAAATTCCTTGTCCATAGCCGGGCACGCCTGTAATCCCAGCACTTGGGAGGCAGAGGCAGGCGGATTTCTGAGTTCGAGGCCAGCCTGGTCTACAGAGTGAGTTCCAGGACAGCCAGGACTACACAGAGAAACCCTGTCTTGAAAAACAAAAACAAACAAACAAACAAAAAAATCCTTGTCCTTTGTCCATCCTTGGAACTCTTTTCTTCTAAGAGGTTTAGTGTCTTCTTGGTGGTTGATTTGAGTTTAATTGATGTATTGAACTTGTTTTTTTTTTTTTTTAAATTAATCAATTACTTTATTTGCTTTTTTTGCACTCCATATTTTACTCCCCTCACCCCCATCCACCCTCCCGAGCTTCAGTTTTAAGGATTTCATATTGTCCCTCCAGAATCTTCCTCTTTGTTGAATTTCTCGGCCAAACATTTAGATTTCTCACCTAAATCTTGTATTCACGTGTTTACTTCATGGATTCGTTCATGAGTCTTCTTTGAACTGAACTTTAGAATTCTTAACATTTTATGTTTTACTACGCGTGGATTCAGTTATTAAGGAGTCAAGAATCTTTGTTGGAGTAAACTTGCCTTGCTGCTTTTTTTTTTCATATTTATCTTTCTGTGTTGTGATTTACCCATATGTTGAAATTAATATCATTTCCATTTCATATTGCAGCCTGGTCATAGGTTTTGAATGAGAATGGCCCTCCTAGGCTCATATTTGGGTGCTTGGTCCCTCGTTAGTTGGACTGTTTGGGGAAGGATTAGGAGGTGTGGACTTACTGGAGCAGGTGTGCCACAGAGGGTGGTCTTTGAAGTTTCGAAAGCTCCTGCTAAGCCCAGTCATAGCCACAGTCTGTCCCCTCCCCCTTGCCCCCTCCCCCTCCCCCTTGTGGATCAGATATAAGCTCTCAGCTGCTGCTCTAGTGCCATGCCTGCCTGCTGCCATGTTTTTCTGCCATGATAGTCCTGGACTCACCCTCTGAGACTATAAGCAAGCCCTAATAAACGCTTTCCTTTATAAGTTGCCTTGGTCATGGTGTCTCTTCACAGCAATAGAACAGTAACTAAGACAGGTCTTAGATGACATCCTTCAGAAGGGCCCAAACCTCAGAACTCTTCAAAAAAGAGAAAGCAAACCACTATTAGAGTACAACAAAAAGAAACCGGATACAGAAATACGATAAAAATCCATTCAAGAGAACCATCATTCTACCCATAACCGTCGGAGAAAAAAAATGGCAAAAATCATGCTAAGTAAGCTTTGATGTTAAGTATTTATTATAAAGCTGATCTCAGGAGGGCCAGGGAAGGACACAGCAATACAGTTAAGTGGAAGAAGACAAAAGAACACGTGAGGAAGACGATGGTGATGGGTCTCAGACACTATCAAAGCTAAGTAGAGTGGAGCTGGGGGAGAGAAACCTGTTTTCTTCAGAGGACTTAACCCTGAGTTTATCAGCTCCACACGCCCCAGGGCAAGCCTCTGCTCAGCCAGAGTTGACCAGCACAAACCCTTCTCCACGTTTTTTTGTTTTATAGAGCAAGAACATGAAGTTGGGTGGTGGGAGAAGTGGGGAGGGAAAAGTATGATAAAATATATTATGACATTCTCAAATAAATAAAAACACTATGTAAGCTGGGTGGTGGTGGCGCACGCCTGTAACTCCAGCACTTGGGAGGCAGAGGCAGGAGGATTTCTGAGTTCGAGGCCAGCCTGGTCTACAGAGTGAGTTCCAGGACAGCCAGGGCTATACAGAGAAACCCTGTCTCGAAAAAAACAAAAACAAAACAAAACAATAAAACAAAAAAACACTATATAAACAAAAGTTTAGATACTATAAATATAGAGAAAAGAAAGAAGACAAGCAACGACAGACTTTCTCTCTAAAATCCTCTACTGTTGGAATAAGCCAGGGCTGGGGGCTGCGGGCAGTGCGCAGATTGTGTTTTCACAGGAGTCTGTAGTGTCCCCACGTTTGCACTGTAGATAGAAGTTGGTGCTGTGTGGTCTGAGGGCTGGGCCATCAAGGGGCTACACCTACTCTAGATAAGCCCCTTCTTTGAGTACAGCGCCCCACTGCAGGCCCAAAGGAGCTGTTTGGCCTGTTGGCAGATTCTCGCTCACGTTTGTATAGTGGGGAGCCACACATCCAGCCTGCGTGGTGGCCAGAGTTGGTGACTGAGGAGCACAGGAGGGGCAGAACTGAGGGTGTGGGCACCGCCCGAACAGATCGCTGCTCTCAGACACTGTCTAGCATCAAACCGCTGTGCAGGAGGAAAGGAGCCGTAGAAACTGAAGAATCTATCAGATGTGGCCTCTACACTGCCTGCCTCACCCAGCAGCAAACTGTCAGTAAGGCAGCTCTGGAGACCAAGCCCAGAGCCTCCACCATCTGCTGTACTGGTCAGGTCATATAGGCTTTGCTCCTTACCACAGAGGGCAGGCCCACCAACACCTCCTCCTCCACAGCCTGAGATCTCCGCTGCTTAAATATCTGAGCTGGTTCAAGCCTCACCCTTCCCGTCCATACTTGTTCTTTTGCTATTTCTCTCACCCAGATGCTGTGGCTGCCCTTCCTGATGTGTGATTGTCACCTTGTGTTCAAGAGTCTGCAGTAAAGAGTCTCACCCTAGATCTTGGGGTTGTAGCATCAGCTTCTACCCACTGGGAGCCCAGGTCGGAGCTGGGATTGTTTGTAACTTTTCTGTGTGCCACCTCTGTTTCTCTGTGCCTTTTCAATGTCTGGTCACCTTGTCCTGGTCCCCAGTGGTCTTTTCTTTCCTCAGAATATAGCCCTCCTCATTTACACAGCGGTACTGGGGAAACTTTGTCTTCCGTTCTACTTCTGAAGTCTAAAACAGCAGAGTGCCTCAATTTCATTCTCACTTTTGGAGAGAAAAACTGTTAATGACTCTAGATACTAATAACTTTCCATAAACTTATAAATAAATTTTTTAGAGTGGATGCAAATTTTAAGTTGTTTTTTTTTTTTTCCCTGTACTGGTTTCAGGAACAAAGACATAGTTTAGGAAAGCTTTCAACTTGGTCTGCTTATTTCTCTCATAATGTATCCACTTAAAGGTTACAGAGACTACTGCCTAGACCTCAGGTTGTCTGATTAACTTGCAGGGCATCGTATTATAGTCCAGTACTGAGACTGCTTTTGGTTGTCTTTGGTATACCGTTCTGGGTCAAGTGTCAGGATAGTTTAATTCTTCTGCTTACAGAAAAGAATAGGTACGAGTAGAACCCTTTCTTCGCACTTTGTGTCACTGAGGCTATGGGGAGTAAGGCAGAGATTGCACAGAAGGTGTAAAACCGTGTCATATGTGACGCACAGCAGGGCTCTAGGTTACGCTTGGCTGGAAGGAGATGCCTACAGCAAGAGAGATGCTGTGTTCTGTGCTGAGGCTAAAAAAAACCAGATCAAGTCGGTATGGGGAAAAGGTCATGCTTTCCTTTTGTTTAAAACAACAACAAAATGTGTTTTTGAAAGCAATTAAAACCATAAAAAAAAAAAAGGAGATTAACTCTTGGGAAGGGATTTTCATGATTCACACACTTTTGAGGTCTTCTATTTTGAGTATTGTTACTCTATCTAACTAAATGAAGGTTTCTCTTCTGCTATGTGGGTAAATTAAACAGTTCTGGTCATACCACTCATGAGTTCTGGAGGACTTTGGTGTCCTGCTTGGATTTTTGTTTTCCATGTGCTTGGTTGGATACCCATTGTCTTGTGTTCTGATCACATTCGAATCACAGTTTTAAAAACAATTATATCGAGACAACATGATAAAGACAAACTGATTTTGTAACATCGGGTCAGACTTACAGTATTTTTATTACTATATAAGATAAGCAGTAAATCCTAATAAATACTGTATTTCAAAGATATCTGTTGTAGTCATAAAGTTCTTGAGATTCCTAAGTTAATTTATTAATTTCTTTCGGAAAGGAAGTCCTTGAGTGAAATATCTTTATTGTATTAAAGATGATGGACAGATAGGGATACTACAACTTCAGGAAATATTGAATTTGGCTCCTTTTTTCCTCTTTATCCCCCTTTCCACTGTATCATTTAAAACTGCAGAGCTCTTTTCCTGACTGGTTCATCAGCATTGCAGGAGAACGTTTAAAACATGCTCATTCTTCAACTAAGAGATTTGTTACATGTTTAACTTCTTTTAATTAAGTATTTTAGATGGCATTAGTGGCAAAGTGCAGTGATCACTGGGGGCATTGTTTTCAAACCGAGTAAGTGTTGGTAGGGTGGCTCAGGGGTAAGGTGCTTGCCGTCCAGCCTGCCGGCCGGATCTCAGTCTCTGAGACACGTGGTGGAAGGCAAGGACATACACAATTGTTCCGGGACCTACACGCATGCACGTATACAACAATTAGGGGGATAAAAACACTTATGTGAGTGAGGTGTGAAAGAAGCCCCTTTAACAGTTTCCAAGTCGGAATGTGGCTGTCCGTTCCTCTCTAAGACTGCTCTGATGTATTTAATGCTAACCCTTGGAGAGACTTCTGCCTAGTTTGGCCTTCAATTTCTTCCTGTCAGTTGTTAGTTTTACTTATGATCTTTCTATGGCTGAATCAAGCACTACCTAAACCAGTGCTGTGCTAGTGCATAGAGTCATTCCTGTGAAAAGCGTCCTGGAATCAGATGTGAGGAAGACATTGAAAGTCTGCAAAGGTTCTGAACACCCAAGTGAGTTTGGCATTGGTGGCTTTGTGCCTGTTTCAAGTTTTCCCTTCGCTCTTAAATCAGCTAGAAATGCTGTGTATTTGTTGGTGTGTGGTTTATTTTTATAAGGAATTCTTATTGGGGATCCGGGCTTTCATCTAGGAAAAAACTGGTAAGCACATTTGAATACTTTATTATTTGTTTTAAAAAGTTTAGGACACACACACACACACACACACACACACACACACACAGATTTCCTGAACGGTTCTAAGTTAGTTGCTCACTAAATTCTTATTTTTAGTGACTATACCTTCTATCTTGGATTTAAAAAAATTCTAACTTAAAAAATTAATAGTAAGACTGAAGTGCCTTTTTTCTTTCTTTCTTTCTTTCTTTTTTTTTTTGAGAACTTTAACATAGATTTTCTAGCAGAATTGGAACACTACATTGATTTTTGTAGTTAGTACACCTTACAGTTTCTGTAACTATTCATGCTGATTTTGTTGTCCTTTGGTTTTTTAAGGACTTTGCAGTTACCTAGGAGTTAGGGACTTTTATATTCCTTTCCATCAGCCTTTCGAATGGTTTTAGGGGTGAAGGGGAGCTAGGCTTCCTCCTATATTTCCTTCAGCTGAGTTTTCTAGGGTAGACCCTTGGACTCTTGACCGAGTATACTGGCTCCATATGGAAATATCAAAATATTTCATCTTCGAGTTCATATTAAAGCATAAACTACTTCCATAACTGGAATATAAAAGGAGGCTATTTTCTGTTTGTTTATTTTTCTTAATAAGTTGAAAAGTGGAAAACACCCTTGAGGACCAAGTGGTCCTGGGATTGGCTTGCACTCAGACTCTGAGGCACGGTGCCCGGAGAGGGCTCCCGAGCTCCTTGGCTGGTCGTCCACTCTCGAGCAGCTGACTGCCCAGCTGCTGCGCATTGATGGTCCTGATTGCTTTCATCTTGGAGCAGAGCAAGTTAACACAGTGTGCATGCGGGTCCACGTGAGCCGCTCCTGACCCCAGGGTAACCTCCTTTCTTACCTTTGAAAGGAGGAGGGCGCGCTCTTGTCATTTCCCAGTTCTAGCCCCGAGACGCTTGGGAACTGATAGCCACATAAAAAGAGCATGACATTTCAGCGATTTCTCAACGCGGGGGCAGAGCTCACGCTGGATCTTCGAGGTTTCCCTTTAGTGTAAAGGGAACATTATTCTGAGCCTACTATTACATGTTAAGTAAAGAAAGAGCTCTGTTCTTCCCTATTCTTTCTTTCTTTTTTTTAAATACTTACTGTAATCTTCCTGGAGCTCTTAGATGCAGCAGGTAAAATAGACCCAGGACTGTTCCACACCTACCCTTTCCCTAAAATCTTACGCAAAGGAGCAGCAACTGTTTTCTGATAACAAACCATTGTTTCGTGGTGTGTGCAAGTGTGCATGTGTGTGTGTGTAGACCAGAAGCTGGCATTTGGTTACCTCCTCAGTTGTTCTCACACTTCTGGCGAGGAGAGCTCTCATGAAACCTGAAGCTTAAATTCTGGTCAGCCTGTCTGGATCCTCATCCCTGGGTGGCATTGCAGATGCCTGCTGTGCAGCCGGCTTTCCTGTGGGTGCCGGGGAGCCAAACTAGATCCTCCGTTTGCTCAGCCCAGTTACCCAGTAAGCACTTCGCCCCAGCTGTGGTGTGCGCATTCTCACACTCATGCTTCTCGTTAGTAAGTCTGGGTCTCTCGTTCTTGTTCTCGGACTATTCCTCTACTCACTACAAAGGCTTCATTTAGGTTTTCTTTGTTTGCTGTTTTTGTTGTTGTTGTTTTTGGCTTTTCCAGACAGGGTTTCTCTCTATAGCCCTGGCTGTCCTGGAACTCACTCTGTAGAGCAGGCTGGCCTCAAACTCAGAAATCCACCTGCCTCTGCCTCCCAAGCTCTGGGATTAAAGGCGTGCGCCACCAATGCCCGGCTGTTTGCTGATTTTTTGAGACAGAAAAGCACTCTGTAGTCCAGGATAGCCTAGAACGTGCCATTTAACCCAGACTACCCCTGAAGTCACACCAGTCCTCCTGCCTCAGCCTCCTGACTGTGGCATTATAGGCGCCAGCCACTGTGCCCAACGCTGAGCTTTATTTTGTAAACATTTCAACTTTGTTTCTTCTCTGACTTGCTTGTCAGGATAGATGTTTCACCCACAGACTGTTCTTAATGGCTCTACTGATGACCAGCTGAATATGGTGATCAGTTTCCAAGTGATAAGTTATATATCTACCTTCCCAAATTAAGTATAACTCACATTTCGTTACTGGTTAGTAATACATTCAGGAGCTCATAATGTGATTCCTGAATTGAACAATTAACTGTAATATTCAAACTGCTTGCTGTTTTACTTAGTTAGGTTTTCCTGGTACCAAAGAAAATTCTATTATGCCAAAGATCTGTGCTTGACTCTTGAAGGACATATTTAGAGAAAAAGAAGAGTAGAAAACATTAAAAAAATCACGAGGTAAGGGAGGAAAAGAAATAAGATTCAGAAAATACAGGTAGAGGTATGTTGAAAATGATGAACATTAAATATTAACAGAGAACGACAACCTTTCAGCCAGTGAGAATACAAAGATGAATAAGGCTTAGATTAGAGGGAAAATGACTCAGGTATGAAAGAAATGCAACACCTCTCACTAATCCTCATTAATCTTTTTCTTTGGTGAACGTTGAGTCCATGGGAATTTAAGGTTTCTATGTAGATGTCAAATTAGGACCTACTCAGTTTTTCCTGTTCTGATTTTGATTTATAAGATCTATAAAAGGCTATTTTTTCAAACTTTGTTTTTTTTTAAGTGTTTGCCCTTATTTAGTATTTAGATAATTACTTCAGAATTCATAAGAAAAACACCAAATGTTCTTAACTAGATTTTTATAGGTAAATATTTGCAAACCATTACTGCAAGTACATAAAAATGAAGAAATAAAAATCATGCAAGTGGTTCTGGCTACTAATCTGTTTTTTGGTAGCCTCTGACACATGCTAAATTTATGCCCTGTAGAGCAGGAGTTCCGCAGACCGTTAGGAAACTGTTTCTCCTTTGCTCCCAGCTACATTGTGCCAAGAGAAAGCGTACCTGGGAGAAGTGGGGGACGGGGAGGCGGGGGGATTAGAAGGAGAATCAAGAGAGCCTTGTCTTCTCTCTCCTTCACTGTCTGGCAGCCACAGAGCCACCCTGGCAGGAACAGAGTGGAGATTGGTTCCAGTGTGCAGCTCCTGCACGTCCATAGACCCATCCTCATCAAAGCTTAGTTAAAACCAGCTAGTCCTGTGCTCCTCAGAGAGCTGCGTGCGGCCACTGCTGGGCCCCTTGGCTTGAGCTCTGGGCTTCCAGCGTCCTGCTCACAGAAGAGCTCACTCCTTTCAGAGGTTCAGTTCCTAGGGTTTCTGTTTCAAGGCTCCGAACTGAAATAATTCCAGCTCCTTCCTCTTTGTTTCTTTCAGCCCTGTGCAATTCCTGCTTCCATAATAATCCATCTCTTCCCTTTTCCCTTTTCAGTTCTCCAGTTCCTGGTTTTGGCAATTTACATTCAATTCTTGGGGCTGATGGTAAAGTGCTTGCCACCCAGGCTGATGCCCTAAGTTCAGTCCCAGAGGTCCACTGGTGGAAGAGAACTGGCTTCTGCAAGTTGTCCTCTGACCTCCACACGTGTGCCTGTACACACACACACACACACACACACACACACACACACACACAAATACACAAATGTAATAAAAATATAGAAAAATTTGTTAAATTACAACTATGATACTTGTCTTTTTTTGTTTTTCAAAGCCTTGACTCATATACCTGTCAAAATAATAGGTCATTACCACCCCTCATGCCGGGGAGGGCATGAGGCTATCTTCCTATCGTAGTTACTGGGGCTCTGCAGTATGGAGGCCTCTTCCTCTTCTCTTGCTCTGCCAGGGAGGATCTCCTGTGGGCGCAGAGGCGTCTGAGCCTCTCACTTTCCTACTTCTGTTGTTTGCTCTTCTGTACTTTTTTTTTTTTTTTTTTTTTTTTTTTTTTTTTTTGAGACAGGGTTTCTCTGTGTGGTCGTGCTGGCTGTCCTGCTGGAACTCACTCTGTAGACCAGGCTGGCCTCGAACTCAGAAATCCGCCTGCCTCTGCCTCCCAAGTGCTGGGATTACAGGCGTGCGCCACCACATCCGGCTCTTCTGTACTTCTTATTGCAAGGGCAGTGATGCTGGGTTGGTTTGTTCTTGTTTCTTCTCTACCTAGTCCTTTATGTAATGAGATCTATGTATACAAGGTGCACAGTGACTATTTTAACTAATGAGCATGCCTGTAGATCCTTGTGAAGGGCAGAAGGTGTCTGCTAAAGGGATGGGTCTTACTTTAACAGCTGGCCTCTAAACTTCCTCAAGGGTTGAAACCAAATCCCGAGATCATAAGTTATAGAAAAGCCCTCCCCCCCCCGCACCCCCCCCAATCCACATCCCAGGGGCTGGGCTGGGCTTTTCCACCTCGGAGGCTCCTGAGATCAAAGCTGCTCCTTCTGGCTGGCCGGTCCTCACCAGTTCCTGTAAGATGTTCCAGAGGAGAAACAAGTCAGCCTGTCGGGATACAGCGTACTGTTATTCTTTACTTTCCGATAAGTCTCTAAGCTTACTCCTTCCATTCTTCAGCACTGGGCCCGCAAATTAACCCTATGGGTTTTGTTTTTGTTTTTGTTTTTGTTTTTTATGTATTTGGTTCCTTTTT
The DNA here is from genome assembly GCA_964023405.1 of Apodemus agrarius. Taxonomy (NCBI): domain Eukaryota; kingdom Metazoa; phylum Chordata; class Mammalia; order Rodentia; family Muridae; genus Apodemus; species Apodemus agrarius. The sequence goes on along the minus strand of OZ030026.1, from coordinate 39,041,547 downwards.
GATTTTGAACGCCCCTCCCCGCCCCCAAGTGGTTTCCAGGTCTTGAAGTTATAGTAATTACATCTCGACACACACGCCCTTGCTGATTTCTCCATAGTGATCTATGTTATAGGCCTTAATGTCTTTTCTGTTGGACTCTCCACTAAGATGGGTACCTCCATCTAACTATGATAACATGTGACTGCTGTGCGAGCTTCCTGATTCTGTTGCAGAATATTTCAGCTAGCTCGGGTTTATGTTGGCTCACAGTTTGGAGGTCTCAGTCTGTTACTGGCCGCTCTCTTCTTTTAGGGCTATGGTAAGGCCATCCATTCTGGCAGGAGCCCTTGATGGAGGAAGACCACCTCATGGCCAAGTGTGAAAAAAGAGAGAGCCGAAGAATGGAGGTGCCATCCTTTGATAGCACATCCTCAGAGACTTGGGTATCCCTTACCAAGCCCCACATCTTTTCAGTTCCGCCCCTCCCAGCATCCCAGTGGCTCTCTAGTTGCTAGGCCTTTGGGAAACATTCAACAACCAAACTAGAGAAATTACTTCTCAGTTCCTGCTTTCATTTCTCTTGTTGGTCTGTTCATTTACTAACTAGATGACTTGGATCACATGTTTTGGGATTTTAGGATCCAAAGGAGAACTTCTTTGAAAGTTTTGTACGTCTGAACAATATAGTATCTCCTCTCTGCCAACCCCAGTGCTGGGTAACAGACCAACGCCTTCCCTATCCCCAGTGGCTCCCGGGTACCTATGTAACTCCACAAACAGGGGGTCCCGCCCAATGTCTCTGACCTCTGCCAGCATGTGCACATGACCTCTCAGCAGATATGTGGGAATACACATAATTAAAGATAGTAACAAAATCAAATCTTAAAGGAAAAAAAACCCACTGTTAAAGTCAGTAGCCTGAGATTATAGTTACTTAGCAGCAGGGTTGAAGAACATAAGCCTGTCCTTTTGACCTTGATTATTAAAGTATGCTGTTTATTCCCTTCAGATTTTTAATCTCCTGTTAATTTTTAATTATACCTGTCTAGTTCCAATATTTTATAAACTTATTACTACTGTTGTTGATAACTTGCACAGAATTCTGGTAGTCACTCATGACGTACGGTTACATATTACAAAAATATTATTTAGTCTTTTTCAGTCAGTAAAAATGCTGTATATATTTATCTACTAAGTCAGTGGTTCTCAACCTTCCTGATACTGTGACCCTTTAATAGACATCTTCATGTTGTGATGACCCCCAGCCATAAAATTATTTTCATTGCTACTTTATTGTTGTGATGTTGCTACTGTTATAAATTATAATCCTCAAGTTGAGAACTTCTGATCTAAGCAATATCTTTATTTCTAGGTTTATGAAAGTATTATCAATCCAAGGTTCTGTTTTGATAAAAATACCAGACTTGGGCAGGGACATAGTATCTTAGATTTTTCCCTGGTATGCTTTTCCCCAGTTTCCCCCTTTCCTTGCTCTGCACAGGGCCCACAGGTTAACCCTGTGTTCTTTGATGTGTTTTCATCACTGCTACTTTTTGATTTGGAAACCCCTGGCCCCACCCCACCCCATGCCCCTACCCCCGCCCCCACACATACCCAAATGGTTTCCAGGTCTTGAAGTTATAGTAATTAATCAACAGTGGAGTGCATTTGATCCTCAACACCAAAGAAAAGAAGGAGAACTGTATCCTGTATAACTGTATGTTATAGTGGAGGAATTCGAGTTTTTATTAGACAGTAGTGTTTCACCATGCACCCGAAGTGGTGACTGATTCAACTATAGGACACAGTCATGAGAGCAAGTATTTTAAAAACGATTCTTTATCTTTCAGTAAACTGGTTTTATGATTTTAACATTACGTTTTTAAAAATTAATTTTATTTTGTTTTTTGTGTGTATCGGTGTTCTCTCTGCACGTATATCTGTGTACCATAGGTGTGCCTGGTGCCCTTGGGTGCTTGTGATTGGCAGCCATGTGGGTGCTGGGTGGGAATTGAACTCAGGTCCTCTGGGAAGAGTAGCTGTGCCCCTAACCATTGAGCTACCTCTCTAGCTCCTAAAGTCACTTTTTTTTTTCAAAGTCAAAGAGGATTTGGCAAAATAGGTGTAGCTAGAGTACATAACTAAATGGAAAATTTGTTTCATTTATAAAATGATGTTCCAGTGTTCTCTGTCCATGAGTTTCTTTTTTAATGGGCTTTTTTCATGTTTCTAGCTGTTTGTCAGGGTGGGGCTCCGCCTTAAATAGTTACACTCTTTTGGTTCTGTCCAGGGAGACTGTTATGATTAAAAGCATCAGATGACTTTTCTAGTAGATTATTTTCTGAATTCACTGAAACCAAGCAGCTGTTTAAAACAGAATCTCCTTGTGGAGACTTATCATCTGCCAATCAATTGACTAATCATGATGACAAAGTCAGATTTTAAAATCAGATTTTAATTATATTTAAAATTTTAGTAGTCTATTGACTAGTAATATATTTGAAAATTTGATTAAAGAAAATAATCAACTTCTTGTAGAACTAAAAACATGTTTTAAAGTCCCGAGGATTTGGGGTTGTGATTTATTTAACTTACTGGGGGCTGTGCTTTCAGAGAAGACTGGGCCTTCTCCCAGGAGTTAAAACTTTGCCCTTGACTAGGGGTAGACCTGTGAGCCGCTCCCTCTCCCACTGGGTCTTGGCCTGCTTCAGGCTCACACGGGTTTTGTACCGCACGCTTAGCTGTTCCGCTGTATCCAGAAGACACTTTCCTTCCACTCATCTGCCTCTCCTGGCTCTCTCACTCTCTCTGCCCCCTCTCCCACAATGATCCCTGAGCCTGAGAGGGAAGGAGGGAGGGTGGGAGGGAGGGTGGGAGGGTAGTATGAATGTTCTTCAGGACTGGACATTCTACAGTCTCTTAGTCCCTATAACTTACTCTACTTACCTGGCTAGTTGTGGACATCTACTGAAAACAGGCTTCTCTGATGAGATGAGAGGCTTCAATCAATGTGTATGGTGACAGGTCGTTAGGAGCTGGTTTAATACTCTGTCCCCTTAGCAGATTAGTAGTAGTAGATGCTCTCCCAGGGGCCTATGATCTGTCTAGCCATAGATTCCTGGCCAGGTATAGGTTTCATCTTGTGGAGCAGGCCTTGAATCCAAGCAGAGTGGTTGGTTACCCCTGTGACATTCGTGCCAGTATTGGATCAGCGCACAGGTCTTGCCTGGATGGTCGTTATTGCAGTCCACATGGTTCAGTCCACTGGGCAATGTTGATGGTTAATTTTCTGCTCTGAGAGCATGCATAACGTTTTTCAGCTCCGTGAAAGCTTCAGAAGAGAAGAAGCTCCCAGGACAGATCCAGCTTGTTTTCTCCTTATGGTCGTTGTCTTCAAGCAATCAGGTCTTATCTCAAGTTTTGGAGGATAACCGAGAACACTGGCAGTGCTTTGTAATGTCTGAAGACCTTTGGGCTCTGGGGTCTGGGTGGGACTCCTGGCCTGGTACATGTGTGAAGGTCAAAAGACAACTTGCTGGGCTTAGTTCTTTCCTTCTACTCGTGAGCTCTAGAGATCAGATTAAAGTCTTCAGGCTTGGCTTGGTGGCTAGTGCCCTTGCCGAACCATCTCACTAGCCCCAAGACGGTTTTGGTTTTTGCTACCTAGTTTTGATGCTGAGGCTCAGATACACCTATTTTCTTTTGTCTGTTTTGAGGTAACTCTTGCATATGCCATAGGAGTCCAGCCTCACTGACTTCCGTTAGCATGACTGATTTTCCCAGCACAGTAGTTGGAAAGACTACCTTGATGCTTGGTCTGGGTTCTCAGTTCTACTGTGTAGGTGTATGCGTTATTTTTGATGCAAGTATTGTAGTGTTTGTTTCCTGTAGTGTTTCAGCAAACTTTGTAGTATGGAAAATAGGAGCTCTCTAATTTTCTAATATTTTGGGACCATTATGATTATTCAGGGTCCTTGGGATGCCATATAAACTTTAGGGTATGTTCTATTTTTTTTTGAAAAAAACACCATTGGACTTTTGATTGGGACCATATTGAATATGTAGATCCCTCTTGAGTAATAGTCTTAATTCACTTGTCTTCTAGTCCATGAAAAGGGGTTATATTTTCATTTACATAGATTTTTTTGAGCTTTATTCAACAGTATTTTTTAGTTCCTAGCATATGTCTGTCTGTTATCTCATTGCATAACTCTTAAGGATTTATCTTTTTAATACTATTTAAATTACTGTTGTGCTTCCTTTTCATGTGTGAGTGTATGTGTGTGCTGTACATGCACATGTGTGGGCGTGGTTGTGGAGGTCAGAGTTCAACCTTGGGCATTGTTCCTCACGACCCATCTAGTTTGCTTTTTGAGAAAGAATCTCTCACCAGTAAATATAGCTTGTCCTGGACTTCTTCTCATTGTATTAATTTGCTCTCCTTGGATGTTAGAGATATACTTAAATTGTACTTTATCAAGAGTAAGTGGGTATTTTACATATACCTGGGGTATTTGTTCATTTGATTAGGTTACTCATTTTCTGAACCCCAATTGATAGAATTTTCTTATATGCTTCTTTACTTAAATTGGTACCAATATTCTCATTTTTTTTTTTTTTGAAAATTGTGTTCTTTCTTTCTTCTTTTAGTTACTTTTGGGTTTAGTTGGATCTTTGCTTTATAATTCCATAAAATGTCCCATCTGGATACTAATGTGAGGGGTTTTTGATGTGGGCAGTAGAGCTGGAAGTTTTCTTGACACTTACCTTTACACTGTAAGTTTGGGTGTATTGTATTGAAGGTGTATTCTGTGGTCAGTTGTGAGATTTTCTGTAGCATAAGGATTGTTTTGTTTTTATATATTTGTAAATTATCCTTGTTTTGATACTTAGTTTCATTTTATTAGATTCAGAAACACACACACACACACACACACACACACACACACACACACACTTCTGCCAGGAATATATCTCAGGGAGTAGAGCCCCTTCCTAGCATGTGTGTGTGTGTGTGTGTGTGTCTGTCTGTCTGTCCGTCCATCCCTGGGTCTAATACCAAAAGAGGAAAGCCATGTTTTCAGTTTGTTTTGTTGTCTTGTGGTCTGGTCTGCAGTGTGTTTTGTGCATACTTGAGAAGAGTTAGTGTGCACTGTTGATAAATGAAGAATCCTGCATACATGTGTCAGGTCTTATACATTAAATGTGTAGCGTTTTCAAGTTCTATTTCTTTTTGTGTGCTTTTCTAAGTTGTTGCAAGTTGGCTGTTGACATGTTCAGGTTATTGTAATCTTCCTTTTACTTTGCCCTGGAAGCCTTCCTGTACTTTGGGGGGGGTGAGGTGGGGTGGTGGCAGGTCTGTTGGGAACAAATGCCTTAATCTCTTCTTCATTTCCAAAGTATAGTTTTACAGAATATAATATTCTTGGCTAACATTTTCTTTTTCCTTCTAATATTAAAATATGCTATTCCTGGCCTTTTAATTTCTAATGCATCCCCAGTCATTAATCATGTTGAAGATGGGCTGGAGAGATGGCTCAGCGGTTAAGAGCACTGACTGTTCTTCCAGAGGTCCTGAGTTCAATTCCCAGCAACCACATGGTGGCTCACAACCATCTGTAATGAGATCCGATGTATTAAAATATAGCAGCACCGCCAGGCGTGGTGGCGCATGCCTGTAATCCCAGCACTTGGGAGGCAGAAGCAGGCGGATTTCTGAGTTCGAGGCCAGCCTGGTCTACAGAGTTAGTTCCAGGACAGCCAGGAATACACAGAGAAACCCTGTGTCGAAAAACCAAAAAAACAAACAAGCAAAAATATAGCAGCTATATATAATCGATCTATGTTATGTTATTATTTTATCCTTCCTTGCCATTCTAGAACAATAGGCAGGATCTGTGACCAACACACTTTAAAAAATGTCATGTCAGGGTTCTGCAGTGATACTGCATAGTTGGATAGACATGAGGGACCATCTGACTACCTTAGAGCAGGCTTTTGATCAGCCTGAGGGCTGGCTTGAGTGGTGCCTAGCATGCATGCATGAGGTACTGAGTTTGATCTTCAGTGTTGACTTAGTCTTAAGTTTATAGAGGCACTCATTACACATGCAGTATTCCAAAGGCTTATAGATTTTCTCTCACAGGTGAGGGTCTCCTCAGATGGGTTGAGTACCCAAGCCTGCTTAGTTGCTCCTCTGCTGGGCCTGGCACTGCTTTGACCTTAGAAAGAAGGGTTTCTGGGGTGCAGGCTCTTCTGCTGTTCTTGTTTCTGTTTTTTGACTTCTGAGAAGGCCTCACTCTGTAGCTCCAGTTTACCTGTGAGGCCCGTACTGTTCAGGAACTAGCTTCAGCCAGCCCCCCAGGTGCTAGGACTATAGTGTAAGCCTCCTTGTCGAGGTGGAGCGTAAAGCTTTAGAGAAACGGACTGGTAGATGGAAGTGGTGTTCTTTACCTTGAATATCTCAGATGCAGAAGCAGATGTCCTGAGTTAGTTACTGCCGTGGCAGAACTGTTCTAAAGGTGCAACTACGGAAGTGGAGCAGAGAGATGGATGACATTTGGGATGCGTCTGCAGCTCGCACGTTTAGGACGTGTCTACACTTGGCATGTTTAGGACATGTCTACAGTTGGCACATTTAGGCCACGTCTTACAGTTAGCATGTTTCTTTGGAATCAAGTTTAGCATCCTGGGCTGCTTCCCGTTGATATCTATGTAGTACCTTGGCTAACACACGCCAAAGCCTCCATGTTGCCTACGATGGAAGAACTTTTAAGTGAACTGAAGTCCTGCTGAGGCCATTAGAAATGCAGGGGAATGAGACCATTTGGAAAGTATATAAGCCTATCCAAACTTGAGACTCAGGAGCGCAGGGAGGGAGACACCGTATTTCGGGTGTTGGTGAGATAATTAACAACCTTTGGACTGTTCTCAGTGGGAGGATGAAACTGAATGGGGCTTAAGAAAAGCACAGAGAACAACTGAGACAGTGCAGAGCCTCGACTGTCCTGCCTTTATTATGTTTATATATTTTATTTTTAATATTTTATATATTTATATATGTAGTTATTATCTATTTTACTTAACAGCCTCCACTGCTGTTATTCTGCCCTAGATTTACAGTTGGAGTCCCTTGAGACCTTACCAGAGAAGGGACGGTAATGCTGGGAGTGGGTCAGACTCCCAGTGCCTGAGGTCAGTCTCCAGCAGTCCCTGTCCTTCACTGGATTGTGATCCGTGTCTACTTGGCTCTCCAGCTAGGGAAAATAGTAAAGCCTCTGTGGAGGAAGAGAGCCTCATCTGGAACCCCAGCCTTCCTCCAGTTTCACCTCGCCATCCACGTACTGTCCGACAGTCCGTAAAATACCGCCACCCAGACAGCAAAGAAGAGAAAAAAGCCAGCAGCAGAAACAGATCCCCGGGTTCTGCAGACTGTGGGGTTACAGACAGGAACTTTAAACTACGGTGATTAGTATGTCCATGAAAATAGATGCTGGAGCTGAGAATTTCACCAGAGAACTGGAATCTATAGAAAAGAATCGCATGGGGGTTCTATAACGGAAAAAGGGAGCAGCCCAGCAAGTGGGTGGGTTTAGTCACAGGCTAGACGCAGCTGAGAAGGGGGATGAGTGGTAAACTGGACCGCACGCTCCTAGACACGCAGCACAGACTTGTCTGTTCCGGTATCAGGTCTAACCCAAGCTGTGCCACAGTCTGTTTTAAGACTGGAACTAGGAGATGACAAGAAACTGTATTAGATTACAGTTGCAATACTTGCCTTTCAATGTGTGTTGTTTCATGTTTTATTATGGTGATTTTTTTTCAAATTACAGTCAGTACATATTAAGGAGTGATCAAATATTGAAGTTATCAGTTATGTTTGTATTTGTGTTCTCCAGACTGAACCACAAAAACTTTCCGTGAGTCACCTGTTTAGCAAACTTAAGAGTGTATCCTTAGAATGAGAAATTGAGGAAAACACAGATGGAAAACATCAACAGCTGGATTTATTTTAGCATTGGGATATTGTAAAGGCCCTTGCTTTTATTTAGGATAGCTCTGGTAAGTTGGCTTTTTACATGTAGGTCATACAGAGCAATTAGAAAAGACAGTCAGGTAAATTATTGCGTTTCTTAGGGGTAACTGCCTTGCTTTTCAGTTAGTAAGGCTCCACTAACTAATAAGACAGGAAAAATACTGCCAGTTACATTTGATGCCTTATGAATGGTAACATGCCTCATGAGGTCAGAGATGTTTGAATTGAAAGAAAAAGGAAATATTAGTCTCACTTCTTAGTTCTGTTGCCTGGGATTTGATGGTTTGCTCAGGGAAGGTCTTTGAGCGTTTTCCTGCCGTGAAAATGGGATAGGGCACGGATCCGACTGGTTCTGGATGGTGGGTGGGACTTGTGCTGGGACCTCAGCTTCACAGTGACAGTCACTCTCAGAGTTGGCAGAGGGCATGGTCTAGGGATTTTCACCCCTTATGGTCTCGCCATTCTTAATGTCTCAACTGTTGAACTCCATAAAAAGTTTGATCCTCTGTTGATGCCAACTAACTAGAGCACTAACCAGACGATATTATTTTTAAAGAAAAAGTTTAGAGTCCGTGATGTTTGCTGGAAGTGAGTATTCATGAATAGATTCCTATTTTGAAGGTAAACTCTTAAGCTCAGAATGACACTTTTCTTCAGCAATAATATACATAAAACTAATTTGCTTGTTCTTTACCTTCAGATTCTTTCAAGCCACATCCAACTGATAGGATGAAAAAGTTTAAGAGGAGACTGTCCCTCACGCTCAGGGGAAGCCAGACCATCGATGAGTCCTTGTCAGAGCTGGCTGAACAGATGACCATAGAGGAGAGCAGTAGCAAAGACAACGGTAAGTATCTGCGGGGGGAGAGAATTACTTCCATTATAAATACACTTACTGGGGCTAGAGAGATGGCTTGGTGGTTAAGAGCACTGGCTGCTCTTCCAGAGGTCCTGAGTTCAAATCCCAGCAACCACATGGTGGCTCACAGCCATCTGTAATGGAATCTGACACCTCTTCTGGTGTGTCTGAAGACAGCTACAGTGTACTTATATAATAATAATAATAATAATAATAATAATAATAATAAATAAATAAATAAATAAATAAAATCTTTGGGCCGGAGCGAGCAGGAACTGAGCAAGCGTTGTTGACTGGAGTGAGAGGGGTTGGGGTCCTAAATTCAGTTCCCAGCAACCACATGAAGGCTCACCACCATCTGTACAGCTACAGTGTACTCATATATATAAAATAAATCAATAAATCTTTTAAATAAATATGTAACATACATACATACACACACATACATACATACATACATACATACATACACACATATATACATACACTTGCCTTCTCTTCAGACAAGTTGAAGATGGTAGTTTTGTTTAAGTCTTCAATACCGAAGTCTTGGAAACCCAAGACTGACCTGAATGTGCTTGGTTAATGGCACGTCTGTCCTCCTCCCAGCCGACAGCGTCCTTGGTCACCTACTCCCAGGAGTGCCTTTATGGTTTTACTAGTTCTCAAGTTCTTAAATATTTGTATTAAATATACTGAGTTAATACAGGATAGTAAGGTTGTAAAATTCCTAGTTGTGGCTTTATTATATAGCATTCTAGATATGTATTGACTGTCTTTATAGATTACAAAGATCATCAGATGAAGGAATTTGCTATTTTCTTATTTTATGTACCACATTGTGTCCATAGCATCAAGGAACTCCTATGACAGAGACAAAATCACAAAATCACTGTGCTTCATTTGATAGTACTTTTTTTACAATGCAAAGTAGTAGCATACAAATTTCAATGTAACAATTTAAAGAGTTTATTAAATTCAACTAAAATGTAAACTTGGTATAAGTCTTAGAACACTGTTATATACTCAAATTTATACCTAGGAATGAACTAGTGATCAGGAAGGAGATAAAAACAGCCAATAATATGCCATGGTGTTTGGTCTCCCTTGCCTGAGCTTGAAAATCTGGTTAGAGATCTCTGGCAGGGGTCAAGGCCTGGCCGGCCACCTGCTTCATTGCAGGGGAAGGGAAGGCTGTGGGGTGAGAGACTCAGTGCGCTGTGCCGGTTAGCAGTCGTGGTCCGGGACTGCGGATGCGCTAAGGCCCTGAAGTACTGCTTTACCCACATGGGGAAGTCAGTCTCTCCTGCGCAAGTCTCACAGGCCTTGCCTGTCTTCCTCAGACATCATTGTTTGCTGAACGCTGTCCATCTTATAGGCAGAGCCGAGGTGACCTTGCATATGTTCTCATGGTCTGTCTTGGTTCCCTAATATTTTCCTTGATGGTCTGCTTTTTGACAAGAGCAGAGAAAAATGAGCTCAGTAAGAAATTCAAGACCATAATTTGGTTATCATTCTATGTAGGGGGCAAAATTTACATTTGTCTCAAATCTTGAAGATGATTCTGTAATATTTATTTATTCCTCTTCTAAGAGAATCTGCTAGGTAGACGGAGCAGAACCCTGCTGTTCTTATAGATTCCCACTGGATTCTTGGTGGTAATAACGGTTGAATCCAGCCTGCTTATTCTTGTGCTAGAAATTCTGGCCAGTGTTTGCCAGCGATGCTCAGAGATAAAAGAAGCACAGTGTGCATCAGGGTAGGTGGCTTTTGGAGTGCATTCCTGTGAGTATTTGATTACCAGACAAAGGTTTTTATTAAAACTGAGTCACGGACGGTACACTGACATTTTAGAGCTAATTAATTATTTAGACTAAGCCAATGTTTTCTGGACTATTTTGGCAATTATCTTAAAACCTGATTAGTTTGTAACAAGTGGTAAGATGTAAAAAATACTCAATATTTTGAAAATAGTGTAAGTTGGTTTTTTGTGACAGACCTTAAAAAAGAAAGACTAAGGACACTTGTCTTTCGCATCAGAAAGACCCAAAGTCATATGTAGACAGACCTTTCCTCCGCCCTGAACTACCACAGGCAGTTGCTGCCTACCCTCTCCGTGCAATGTGGATTTCATTAGTAATTTTCACAGGAATTTTAAGTCTTTTTTTTTTTTTTATCACGTCAGTGCCTACTAGCTGTACTAAACACATTGTCCCCCTTAGAGAGTTTGTGTTCCCTGTTTTGTTTTTAGCATAAGAACTACGAAAGCTAGGTTGTACACAGAGATAGAGCTCCTGTCAAAGTACTCTGTAAGAATGTATATAGTGTGAACTATTTAAAAATCTTATGGGTAACGCAATCAACTTATAAAGCAAAAGCGATTTGTCTAGTTTGAAACAGTGAACATTCTAGTTTAAGGAATAAGTGAAATAGTATGTTACTTCTCCTAGTAAACTGCCTCAGACCAATTTTTGATCTGCTATCTCTAGTTTGATCTAATGCATAGTCAAGAGATTTGTTAGACTCTTGTATTATATAGACTTGCATACCTTAACAAATGGAGAAGTACACACTTGCATGGTTGTAATTATGTAAATATCTTAGGAAAATTAAATGCGCATGGTACTTTTGGTGATCTTTGGTACTCCTCCCAACTAGAATTTGAGAGACTTTTGTAATTTTAATAACCGTGTCCCACTTTGAGGGCTAATCTTAGAAATGCTGTGCTGTAATTGTAATTTTCAGAACACTGCAGAGCTGTGAAGTGTGACTGGTGGATCGAATCCAGAAAACAAGAGTCTTGAATTTTACGTACTGACTTGGCAGTCAGAATGTAAAAATAAGCTTAAAATTGTTAATCTTGGCCACTTTACACATACTGGCCCTAACTTAGAACAGCTTTATTTAAATATAAATTGAAAATTTATAAATGGGAGAATAAGAAAGTATTCCTAAAATATCTTCTATGAAAGATAACTCAAAAATTATGTTTTTATTGAGCTTATTTCTGAATTTATTTATTAGTTTTTGTAGCGTGAGACTTTGACGTGGGGGCTCACACACGCAGGCCAGCACAGTGTCACTGAGCCTTGGTCTCAACCCCGAGTCTTTAGTCGTTTTAAATTGTCTAAAGTATTTAAGATAGTCAAAAGTTAATTTATTTCTTTGTCTCTAAAAATCAAGCATAGACTTACCATATGGACCAGCAGTTTCACTTTTAGGGATATACTCAATAAAATTAAAGCAGGTGTTCAAGCAAGACCCTGCTAATATTAACTCTTCCTCATTTATAGCCAACCGATTATGAATTATTACACTGTAAGATGTCTCTGCTTAGTAATGGGTCTTTGCTGTTTAAAGATTCTTTATATAACAGAATACCATATTTGAAGCAGTAACCTCAGCTTCCGTACTGATGTACACTTAAGTTTTCCTGTTTTATTCACTATCTGCCTAGTAATAGAGGTCCAGGTTAGATGCCTCTTGGTAAGAATTGCATGTGTGCACTCCACAGCATATTTAACTCTGTGTGTGACACATGGTGGTCATGGTAAGTCAGCACACGGAGGCCTGGCTTGCAAATAATTTTAGGGTATGAGTAATTTGATAATAAGAAACCTGGTGGGGCATATTAGTAACTATTAACCAGTTTTGATCATTGGACCAACCTAAAATGTTAAGGTATTTTCTATAAATGGGTTTTCATAGAAATCCTTTCTAACTATCGCACTTTGAATGAATCGCCAAAGAAGTGAGGTAGGTTATGTGTAAGCGATCTCTGTTACAGCCCGTGTTTTGTTCTGTTTTCTTAACCCTTCTCTGGCCACCCTGACTCTTGGGACGGCTGTGGAATGCTTCTCGGACGCCGTGAACCACAGAGCCCATTGTGAAGAATGGCAGGCCGCCCACGTCTCACAGTGTGCACTCCTTCCTTCATCAGTACACAGGCTCCTTCAAGAAGCCCCCGCTGCGGAGACCCCACAGCGTTATCGGAGGGAGCCTCGGCTCCTTCATGGCAATGCCCAGGAACGGAAGCAGATTAGGTAACGCACTCTTTGGTCTGTTGAATTTAACAATCTGCTTCTAGGACATGCTCACTGAGTGTTACTGTGTGAGCAGAACAAAGCCACTGTCATTGTCAGATCTCCCCTCGTCATGTAGGGACCAGGTGAGGACTAGAGGGGTGGCAGGAAGATGAGGGGCTCACACCACAGAGAATGACGTCTGCATGTCTGTTCCTGCAGGTGGACGCTGCCTCCGCAGCTTTTAGTCAAAGAAGTAGGTTATCACCTATCTTTTGCCTTTATGTGCTTTTGAAATAGCCAGGAAAGATACCTGCGGGGTTTTGTGAATTTTGTGTCTCTCGTCTTTTTTGGTAGTGGTGTATTATGTTTTGATTTTAGAAATCATTTTAAATACAGCTGTTTCATTGTCCCATTAGATAGACTATTTACTATAGTTCCTGAACGTTGTATTCCGCTGTTTGCTTTATTTCTTGCCACAATAGGTGACTTTCTGGTTTATTTCCCTAATTTTAAGACCTTGAGCCTCTCTACAGTGTGGTTTCCTCTGTCCCTGCTGGCACAGCACAGAGAATGGAGTTGTCTTGAGCTGGTTCTTGAGAGCTGAGCATTACAGCTGTTAAACATGCTACTGTTTTAGTTTATATTGTACGGGTTTAGAGTTGAGCTAAATTAAAAACCCAAGGTAATGAGTACTCCAGAGTCCTTACCCCTAATTGGTTTCCTGTTACGGTCATCTACTCTCTGAGATAATGTTATTTGTACCATGTGTCAATAGTGATAACACTGTGTAATGGTGTGTGTGCCATTGCATATTTCTGGACAGTGTCACCTGTCCAGTAATACTGTGTCAATAATATGAAGTCAGTCACGAGGGAGTAATTTATCTTCAAGAAATCAGGTCTTGGCTTGTGATTTGGCTGTGTAGTCAAGAGTGAGTTATGTTTTATGGACTGGGAGTCTGTTGCATATTCTTTTTCTGTGTGTAGTAAGCCTTTTAAAAACACAAGGAACATCTTTAGTTCAGGAGCCGTGTAAAAGCATCTTGATCTCAAGTTAAGAAAGTAATATTGAAAATGTCAATAATGTTGATCAGATTTATCAGTGGGTTATATAAGTGGCACAAAACTTGAATAAGCAAGTATTCTCCAGTTCTTGATGTACTTCCACTTTCAAGGTAGTCCTTTACCCCACTAACAAGTTAGTGAAGTTCTGACATGACCTTCACTGGCCCACCCTGCTTTTATCCAGAAGGAAACAGAAACAGCTGTGCTTGTTACACGATTAGTCTCCTGGCAGAGTCAAATGGTACCGAGTGTTTCTTTGTATCTGAGATTGATACCTTCGCTTGGCAGTCCTTGTAGGCCAGGGCTGGTTGGTTCTGTTTGCTTGTTGGTTGTCTGTTAGTTCTGGGGAACTGAGTCTGCTGCCTCATTACCGCATGCTTCAGAAATGCTGAGTCACGGAGCTGAGCCTACGTGGCCTTGCCAGTTGGTCCAGGCAGGCCTTGAACTTGAGCTCTCTCTCTCTCAGCAGAGGTTTGATACTTCAGAGGGCACAAATTTAGTTTTGATGTAGATACTCAGCGAGTAATGCTTGGAACTCAAGACAGCCTGTCGCCGTAGCCTCAGCCGGCGTCTTCTGCTGCATCCCGCCTTAGTTCCTGAGTCCCAGGTGTGTGCCACCACATCCGTCTTGCTGCTGGTGGGTGGCAGCTTTTTAAATATTTTAAAGACTATTCGACGAGTTAGCTCCATTCTCTTGTTGACCTAATGATAACATCTAAGGAGAGAATTGCTGTTAGAAGCAAAGACCAGGTTCCCAGTCCAGCTGTGTGCCTAAGCTGCCTGGCCTAAAAGTAGGTTCCTTCTAAAGTCTACTAGAAGCTGGACCATGAGTGAAGGAAGTTACAGTAATTCTCAACTGTGTCGAGTAGATAATTTTATTCAGTTCTCGATAATGACGTGAGTCATTTTTTCTGGTGAAAATTTTCATAGTTTGAAACTGCGGAGAGATTTCCCCCTCCTACCCTGGGATTAAATGCCTGTGCCACTGTGCTCGATACCGTGGTTTGCTCTGTGTTGCTGTGAGAAATACCACGAATAAAAGCAATTTGGAGAGAGGGTATTTTTTCTTTCCTTTTTTCTTTTTTTTTGTTTTTGTTTTGTTTTTGTTTTTTGATTTAAACATTCCTGTCACAGTCCATCACTGAGGGCAAAACCAAGAGAGGAAGGAACACAAGCAGGGGAGGAGCCTGGGGACAGCAATCTAAGCAGAGGCCGTGGAGGGGTGCTCCTTCCTTCCTCCCCACACACCACTTGTTCAGCTTGCTCTTTCCTCCAGCTGAGGGCCACCTGGGACCCACAGTCAGCTGGGTCCTCGCTTAGCAGTTATTAACAGAAAGAAAAAAGGAAGGAAGGAAGGAAGGAAGGAAGGAAGGAAGGAAGGAAGGAAGGAAGGAAGGAAAGACCTCATGTTTTGCTCACAGAATGATCTAATGGAGGCATTTTCTCAACTGACTTTCCCCAGTGACTCTAACTTGAGTCAAGTTGGCAAAAAACTAATCAGTGTAGTTTACCCCTTGTCGCCTTGACAGACTCATCACTATTAAGTCCTAACCTTTCCTTTTGTGTTTCCCCCAAGAAATCCTACTAATATATAACTATGACATAACTCGAAAACATAATATATCTTTAAAAGTTTCAAAGTGTTTTAAAAAAAATATTCAGTCTTTAAAGTAGCTTAAAAGTCCAAGGTCTCTCAATTTGAGCTTCTTTAAAATAAAAAAGAAAGTTACATACTTCCAGTCCCAAGAGGGAAAAGGCACAGCACAGTTCCAGTAAGATCAGAGGAAACCCATCTTCTAACTGTGTAAGTCAAAGCTCTCAGCTAAATGTACTACATCCTCTGGGATACACTCAGCATCCTTGGGTTCGAACCGACTCCGGTGGCCCCACCCTCCCTGCTGTGCCGTCCACAGCACAAGCACAGACTCTGGTTGATAACACCACACCTGCTGTCCTTGGTGGTTTTCCCACAGTCCTGGACTCTCCAGGATTTTGGAGTTTCCATTGTAACTAGGTTATACGTTCAGCGTGGCGTCCGCTAACTGCTCTCCATGAACTCTCCACGTGGTGCTGAGCCTCGGCCTCTCAGCAAGAGTCCCTCAGTCCTGGGGTTTACACCTCCCCTGAGACCACACGTCCACCAAAGGCCTCCCCTGGCCTCTCAGAGTGCCAGGCCTCAGCTGTGCCCTCAGTCCTGCAGCCCGCATGCTGCCAAAACCAGTCCCACATGGGAGACTATTCCACATCACCAAGACTGGGTACCAACTGGAGATGAAGCGGTGGTGACCCTGAGGAAATACTTCCCAGGAGATTTCAAACTCCGTGGTGCTGAGGTCTCTTCATGATCACAGCTGACCAGAAGCCGCATACTCTCAATTCAGACTACAAGAGAAGCCTGACAGTGTCTGCCTCCCTCTGAACCTGCACGGGCCGGGCCTCCACCATCGGTGCTGCGCCCAGCAACTTCCAGCGCTAATAGGTTTTCCATCTCAAAAGTTTCAAGCATCGCTGCAATCTTCCCCCACAACAACATGGTCAGGTCTGTCACAGCAGTATCCCACAATCCTGGTTCTGGTTTCTCTATTAGTTCACTTTGTTTTGCAGTAAGCAACACCATAATCAACTTGGGGACTAAGGGGGCCTTTGGTTCTGTGACTTAACTGTCACAGTACATCTTTGAGGGAAGCCTGGGCAGGAACTCAAGCAAGACAGGAACCTGGAGCCAGGAACTGAGGCAGAGGCCATGGAGAGGAACCTTATTTACTGGCTTGCTCAACCTGCTTTCTTATACAAGTAAGGACCCATAGTGGCGGAGTTCTCTCATGTCAATCATTAATCAAGAAAACCCCCTCACAAGCTTGCCTGTAGGCAGTCTGATGGTGACGTTCTCTCAGTTGGCTTTGTCAAGTTGGCCCAAACCAACCAGCTCTCCCGGCCTGAGCTTTCTTATTTCTCCTGTAAGGCATTTATGTTTTGATCTGCTAACTGCTTACGTGTATCCAGATCATAGACAACTTTCAACACGGTGACTTCAGTTTGTTGAGTGTCTCTATTTTACTTGCAATGGTAATGAAGTGTGCTGTGTACTAAGGTTTATCCTTTAAAGGTAAACAGTGCCTCCTTCTCCGATACAGATATTGTTCACGAGAACCTGAAAATGGGGTCAGACGGTGAGAGTGACCAAGCGTCTGGGACATCCTCTGATGAGGTCCAGTCGCCTACAGGTGTCTGCCTCAGAAATC
Organism: Apodemus agrarius; assembly: GCA_964023405.1. NCBI lineage: Eukaryota > Metazoa > Chordata > Mammalia > Rodentia > Muridae > Apodemus > Apodemus agrarius. The sequence continues at coordinate 39,024,343 of OZ030026.1, read as the reverse complement.
GCATACATAGACGAATCTCGATGGAGGTAAGTGGTCAGGAAAGTGGAAGCACAACCATTGCTTGCATAGTTGTGTTTGTGAAGGAACACGCGGTGCTCATTTGGAACACCGTGGAGGCAAATGGAACTTAACAAGAGCTGTGTCTTTGCCTTAGTGAGCTGTGGTCTGGATGTTTATTTTTTTTCCCAAAATACTATCCCAAGGCAAGCATACATTAATTACAGTTCACATTATGCAGAAAACCTTTCCTTAATCATACCTTTTCAGTACACATCTGAGCACTTCATAGTTTATATACGTATACTTTAAGAGGCATAAATAAACTAGAACTAGCTTATTTTCTTGCTTGGTTAGTTTCTCCTTTACGGTACAGTATGTGTATTCACCCCTATGATACATTTATTTCTCCACATAAAAAAAGACTAGAGAGACGGCTCAGCAGTTCAGAGCGTTGCTACGCCTACAGAAGAACCCAGGTTCGGTTCTCAGTGGATCCAGGGGACTCACTGCTCCCTTCTGGCCTCTCAGGGTGCTGGACAACGATGGTTCACATGCTGACAAAAAAAAAAAAAAATCCACACACATAAATAAATACTGAAAACAACCTAAACAATTCATTTCTTTAAAGATGTCTGTTATAGTTTTATGGGCAGAAGTTTTGTTATGACTATTACTGTTTCAGCGTACCCCGTAAGTTAAAAGCTTTCTGCAAAGATATCGGACATGCTTTAAGATTAAATTTTAGGGGGCTAAAGAAATGGTTCGATACGTGCCAGCAAGCCTGGCGGCCGAGTTCAGTCTCTGGACTAGGTGGTGGAAGGAGAGAACTGACCCCTACAGCTTGTCTTCCAGTTCTGTAAGAGATCACAGTCTGCGACAGCCTGCCGCAGACTGCCTATTTCTGCACGTAGAAGAGTTTCAAAAAGTCCCACTTAAATTTGCTAAAGAAACTATTGAGTCTTTTTAAACTCTTTATATCAAACCATATTGTCTGCCTTTGATTATAATACGTATTTGTGCCTGTAGTAACTGTAACTGGAGGCCAGCCTCGCTGGTTTATTACTAAGGAACAATGTGCCTGGGCCCGCGTCTTCCCCAGTCTAATGCCCTGCTCCCTCATCTGCGCAGGACTTGAATAAGCGGCTGTCGCTGCCTGCGGACATCAGGATTCCTGACGGCTACCTGGAGAAGCTGCAGATCAGCAGCCCGCCCTTCGACCAGCCCATGAGCCGCAGGTCCCGCAGAGCTTCCTTAGTAAGTGTCTGGCCGTGGCAGTGCCTTGAGGGTGGCTTGCCTGATTCTCCTTCTCGTCCTTTAGTCCTTTCCCTTTATCCCTCCCTCCCTCGCTCCCTCCCTTTCTTTTCTTTCTTCCCCTCCTTTTTGCCCTTTCATAACTTCTTAAACCCACGGGTTTGCCTGCGCCAGGCAAGTCCTCTGCCGTTCGGTTGTAACCTGGCCCTGAAGTTTATTTTTCTATGTAAATTTTTAAGCCACTCACTTAGTTGTAGCACATTGTTGTCTACATTTTGTCATTTTTTATACTTAAAGGGTATGCTGGAACAGCACTTGCGTTGTGTCCTACTTTTGAATGTATCTATTGGATATATATGTGCACCTCGAGGACTAGATGTGCAGCCGGGTGATAATGCTTGAAGTTGTCCAGAGTCCCCGGGCTCTAGATTTCCAGCTCAGTGTATCTGTGGTGTTGTCATACTCTGTCCCCAGATGAATAAATGAAAGCTTTAGACACTTTCCTGCTACTTTTCTCTTTACTTAATACTCCTCACTCCTCACCTTACCCATCATCCCTGCTCTCTGACAGGTCATACTGTCTCCTCAGTTATACGCTTTTTCTAGTAGGATTTTATATCCAAGCCTTCTTATTCAGAAACATGTTCATGTTGTTTCTGAAGTATTTAATACTTCATTTTCACCGAGAGAGGGTTTTGCTAGTCTGTAAATGAGGCTGATCTGACGGCCCACTTCGCAAAGCCTCCTTAAGGGCCGGGATTACCAACCCGCTCTACAATAACCGAATCTGTTTCCTACATGCTCTCACTTAATCTTTTGAACTTTATGTTATTGTGAATATATGTTATAAAACGTGCTTATACAGATATGCAAGAAGTTTGTATATTATATAAAGCTACTGTATTGTATATTATATAAAGCTACTTTATTATTATAAAATCACAGCACGTATGTACGTCTGCAAATGCACTTCTGTAGTTACCTCGTGTCATTCAGTGTTATGTCTGAGCCCATCTGTTTTGTTGCGTGTAGTCATAGCCTGTGCTCATTGTATGTGGGCAGCTGTGTACCTGTGCTGTCCCTCCTGAGCGTTACACTTTATCACCCTCCTGTCACGTTTCTAAGCTTGGTTTTAGGCTCTGTCTGTCGGTTTTTGTCACCATTCCTATATGGATTTTGATCATGTCACTAGATCCAAAGTGAGCTACAGATCTCCCACAGTGCTTGCTACCTAACCTACAAGTTATGCTATCAGAGGCTGGCTTACTATATGTTATAATTTATTTTATGTTTAATATGGGTATGCCTTTGTTGTAAGGGTAATCTGAACAGGGGTTTGCTTAGATTATAAAAAGATATTTCTTGAAGGAATGAAGTCACAACATAAACTATTCTCTTGGAATTGGATTACCATAAAAATCCTTTTATTTGTAGAATGACCAAATTATGGAGTCTTGATACTGTTTTAAAATGTAAGGCTGCTAGAGGCATTTCTCGTAGTCTGTATGATGCCTGTTATTTTTTTATGCCCTAAAACGATCCAGGGTGGACTGAGCGCACACTGTTAAGCCGGGAAGGCGGGGGTGGCGTCTGTCTCCTCCTTGTGCTCAGCACCTGGCATTGTCCTTGGCAAGTGTGGAGTAAATGAGCTTTGTCCTTTGTCCTCTGAATGAGTTCTGTAGAGTGTGCCAGGCTGCTGACTGTTGTTAATCTTGTCATGTTCATTTAACAGATGCATATGCAAGCAAAGTTTTCTAAAGATTACACTTACGAATTCATTCATTGCTGTTAAGTTGAGACTCCTGTGAGGGGCTAGGGCTTGTGTGTCTGATCCTCTGAACCTGACAGCCACGTCACTGGTGTAAGGCATGCTGCCTGAGTTTCCTGGCCAACCTCGTGGATGGAGCTCAGAAATGCTGTTTATTTTTATAGACTCACTACTTGTTCAGACATATCTTTAATAATTACAGTTTACTATTCACTTTCTCTTCTAGATATACGTTTATTTTTAAGTGGCATATCCTGCGTATTTACAGGGTACAGTGTCATTTCAATACTCCGGTACAGTGTGCTTTGATTAGAGTAAGCAGAATAGTTATCACCAAATATCTATTTCTTTGTGAGGAATATTTAAATTATATTAGATATTTGACATATACAAGTATTGATTATAGTTACACATATATTGTTATATATACATACATGTATATAGTTACATATATTGTGTATATATATATATGTATTTAAATGTGCATGTGTGTGAACTCGTGCACATGAACATGTATTTCTGAGTGTAGTGTTGTTCTCTGTGTAAAAAGGAACAAGACAAATTCACTGCCATTTAAATGAAAATATCTGAATTCTAAGAATACCCTTGTATGAAACATTTTGATATGGTTTCTATGATCATGGTAATTAGCTTTTTACTTAAACTTTTTACATAAAAATTCGTCCAGAATCCAGCTGTCACAAGTCAGACACCGTCTATCATTACAGTACCTTATATAGTCTTTATTTGGTTTTTGCATTTTCTAAATTGAAATTTAAAGCTTTCCTTGGATTTGGAATGTATTTCTGTTATAATTTTACCCAACTTTTTCATCATCATTAATACCAAGTCATACAAAAGGTATGGTATAGAATGGTTCCAAAACTTGTGTTTTCTAATTTTTTTCCGTAAAAATACCATATACATACAAAAAACATTAAGAGTGAAAAAAAAAAAAACCCCACTAGGCCATCAGTAATACCACCTGTGACTAAAAATTTTAGTTTGCGAAAACTAAATTAAATCGTTTTGTAATATAGTTTTGGGTTTGTTTTTTTTTTTTTTTTTTTGGTTTGGTTTGGTTTTTCAACGTAATATGGTTTTTAGCGTGATACCTGTAATAATATATAATATAATCTATAATATAACTAAACACTGAGAACAGTTCTTGTGGATACTTCTGCAGACTCGTTAAGAGTTTAAATGCCTATGATAGATACTTAAAAGTCTTAGAGGTTTAAATGTTCATTAGCAGAAAATCAGCCAGTTCTTGTATAGACTATTTTAATTGTAAACTTTGATGTTTTAACATCAAATGTATTTTAAAACTTGGCAACTGTTTTACGGTTTCATACTTGTTAGAGTTGGAATGTAAAGAAGTAAAGTTTTAAAAATAGATGCTATAACTTGACAACTGTTCAGCAATTTCATACTTGTTAGAGTTGGAAGATAAAGAAGTTTTAAGAATAGATGCTAAATTCCTAATTGTTTGCTTTCAGTCAGAAATTGGGTTTGGGAAAATGGAAACCTACATCAAATTGGAGAAGCTTGGAGAGGTAAGTATACTCTTATTTTATAAGTAAGGTATTTCTTATTATCTAAACTCAATTAGGCCATAATTCTTGCCAACTTAGAAAAATAAAGGCTGTAGATATTACCTAAAAGAATATATACTGAATTCTGAAATGACCACTATTACCTAAAAGAGTATATACTGAATTAACTCTGACCTGACCGCTATTACCTAAAAGATTATATACCAAATTCTGAAATGACTGCTATTACCTAAGATATTATATAACAAATTCTGAAATAGCCACTATTACCTAAAAGATTATATACCTGACTCTGAAATGTCCTCTCTTACCTAAAAGATTATATAGCTGACTCTGAGATGTCCTCTCTTACCTTAAAGACTATATACCAAATTCTGAAATGACCATATTACTTAAATGATTATATACCAAAATCTGAAATGACCACTATTACCTAAATGATTATGTACCAAATTCTGAAATGACCACTATTACCTAAGATATTATATACCCAAATCTGAAATGACCACTATTACCTAAAAGATTAGATACCTAATTCTGAAATGACTGCTATTACCTAAAATATCATATACCTAACTGTGAAATAACTGCTATTACTTAAAAGACTATATAGCAAATTCTGCAATGACTGCTATTACCTAAAAGACTATATACCAAATTCTGCAATGACCACAATTACCTAAAAGATTATATACCAAATTCTAAAATGACCTGTATTACCTTAAATATTATATACCAAATTCTGAAATGGCTGTTATTACCTAAAATTATCTATCCCTAACTCTGAAATGGCCACTATTACCTAAAATATCTTATACCAAATTCTGAAATGACCGCTATTACCTAAAAGGATATATACCGAACTCTGAAATGACCACTATTACCTAAAAGACTACCAAATTCTGAAGCGACTGACTGCCATTACCTAAAATATGATATACCTAACTCTGAAATAACTGCTATTACCTAAAAGACTAGATACTTAATTCTGAAATGACTGCTATTACCTAATCTATCGTATACCTAACTCTGAAATGACTGCTATTACCTAAAAGATTATACATCGAACTCTGAAGTGACCGCTATTACTTAAGATATTACATACCGAACTCTGAGATGACCCCTATTACCTAAAAGACTATATACCAAATTCTGCAATGACCACAATTACCTAAAAGATTATATACCAAATTCTGCAATGACCACGATTACCTAAAAGGCTATATATTGAATTCTGCAATAACCACTATTACCTAAAAGGCTATATATACTGAACCGCTATTACCTAAAAGACTACCGAATTCTGAAATGACCACTATTATCTAAAATATCATATACCTAACTCAGAAATAACTGCTATTACCTAAAAAACTATATACCGAATTCTCAATGACCACAATTACCTAAAAGATTATATACCAAATTCTGAATTGACCGCTGTTACCTAAAAGACTAGATACCTAATTCTGAAATGACTGCTATTACGGAAATTATCATATACCTAACTCTGAAATGACCGCAATTACCTAAAAGATTATATACTGAATTCTGAAATGACCGCTATTACCTAAAATATTATATACTGAACTCTGCAATGACCGCTATTACCTAAGACTATATACCGAATTCAGAAATGACCGCTATTACCTAAAAGATCATATACCTAACCTTGAAATGACCGCTATTACCTAAAAGATCATATACCTAACCTTGAAATGACCACTATTACCCAAAAGATTATATACTGATTTCTGCAATGACCGATATTACCTGAAAGAGTATATACCTCACTCTGGAATGATCACATAATCAAATGGAATAAATTTTCTCAGCCCTTGAAACCTTCCATCAGGTAAGATGAAATTAATATTTTTAGTAGATTTGTAGTCTTTTGATGGAGCACAGATGCTGTGCTCTGTGAGTAATGGAATGGGCATCTGTCTATCTACTGCTCACTCACGGAGTCTCTGGCAGCGTGGAAATTGTATGAGCTCAGAGAACTAGCTGTAGAGATTAAGGTGCTTCGCCAAGGGTGAGGAAATTCTGAAGGCTCTAGCTTTCTCGAGCTTGCTTCTTCAGCCTGTACTGCTATTGATTTATAAATGGCCCGTGATCCACAGGAAGAAGGGGCGGGAAAGAGCAGGCAAGCCGTAAGGGAGCTTCTTAAAGCAGAGCTGAGGTGCACGGATTTTGAGGAGCATGAAGGTCTGGATCAGGTTTTTGTGATTGAACGTAATCATTACATTTTCATTGAACGTGCCCAGTGCCCTGTGTTTTTTATATCTCATTACCTAAGTGCCTTTAATATGAAGTCCACTGATCTAGCTGTTAATCTGAAATAACACAAGAATAAAGGAAATGTATTTTTATATTTTGGAACCGTCATAGTATGGTAGGGATAAGGATATGTGTGCCTGGAACTACGGCATTGCTCTAAGAAAAACCAAATAGGGTGTTTTGTTTTTTTGTTTTTTAATAAGACATACTTTAATATGCTTGGAAGTTAGAAATGAGGTGAGGCTCTTTTTACTCTTTTTGAGCAGAGCCTCACCACGTAGCCCCAGCTGCCCTGTACCTCACTGTGTTGGCTCGGCTGGCTTCTGAGTCCCTCTGTCCCCCACGTGCTCCAAGTAGAGGCGTGCAGTACCACGCTGGCAGCTGTCATGTTTTAAAAATGTTCTGCAACATGTATCTTATAGGGCACATATGCAACAGTATATAAAGGAAGAAGTAAATTGACAGAGAATTTGGTGGCATTAAAAGAGATCCGCTTGGAACATGAAGAAGGCGCGCCCTGTACAGCTATAAGAGAAGGTATGGTGTTTGCATAGAACGTTTGGTTCAAATCATATTAAGAGTACTGTTTGTAAAAAGTGCTCAGGTATAGACACAAAAATGACTGCAAGTCATTTTGGAATCTTGCAAATGTTGGTTTTTAAAACCAAAATACTCAACGGAAAGGAATTAGTCAATTGTATTATTATATAACTTACAGTGATTATTATGTAACTTATAATGAAATACTTAGAAAGCTGTTCAAATCTCTGACAGATAAATACTGACCTAGGAAAATTTTCGTATTGTTATGGAGAGACCATGGCAACTATAAATTAGCTACATCAATGAATTTTACTAAATATAAGAAACAAATAGCATATAAACATGACCATTTTGTTTTTAAAAATCAGTTTTTTAATTGAAAATATACCCAGCACATGCAATCCATTCTGATTAATGTCCCCATCCCCCATCTCCCACCAGCTCCTCCCACTTCTTCACTCACCCAACCACACTGTTTTTCTGTCTCTCATTAAAATTCCAGTAGACATATAAAAAATATTAAGATAAAATAAAAACAAATAGGAAGAAAAAAAGAGCGAAAGAAAAAGCACAAAAAAAACCCATGGATTAAATAGCATCGTGTGCTCTGTAATCACAGTTAGTGTCAGAGCTTCAGACAGGGCACGTGAAGTGAGGATCTGCTGTAACATGGGGACAGTTTCAGGAAGTACGTACAGTGTCAGACTCAAAGCAGACAACCAAAGAAGGGACCCGTGCCTCCACCGTCAGTCCTGCGCCCTCGCTGTCTCCACTATCAGGACTGCTTTAAACTTTGGCCTTTATCTTAAACACAGTCAACTTTGGTCCAAACCTTTGGGCTCTTATAGACTGGCTACCACAGACTAAATAATTAATTCCCTTTCTTTTTTGTGTTTTTGTTTGTTTGTTTGTTTTTCAGTTTCACTGTTGAAGGATTTAAAACATGCAAATATAGTAACCTTGCACGACATTGTTCACACAGACAAATCTTTGACTCTGGTCTTTGAGTACCTGGTAAGCATCTAATAAAATTTAGCATTCTATTTTGCTCGAATATAATAGAAAGTTGGACCTTTTAGCAGCCTCAGGCGCATTGCTGTTTAACTGTTGGTGTTTAAATGTGATATAATGAATTCTGTATGTGTCTTTGAAAAGCAACTTAGTTTTAAAAATTAAATACCCCAAGGGAGAGGAGAGGGCTGATGGGGTGGGGACTGGGGGGTGGGGTGGGGACATCCTATTGCAGATGGGGTGGGGGTGGGTATGGGATGAGGAACAGTCAGAGGGCAGACTGGGACTAGGAAGGGGATAAAGACTGGACTGTAAAATGATTAAAGAATTAATAATAATAATAATAAATTAAACATAAAATAATAAATTGGGCTGGGCAGATGGTTCCGTGGGATGAAGGTGTTTCACACCATGAGTGACAACCTGAGTTCTATCCCTGGAACTTACGTAAAAATAGAACAACCCCCCCCCAAGTTATCCTTGGACCCCCACACACATGCCATGGCACATATGTGCTCCCCAACAGAGAGGTAAATATTTAAGAAGAAAGAAAGCTCCTAAGTTAACCAGCCGTGCCTTCCCAAAACCGTGTCGCGTGGTAAAGTGCCGTATCTTTTCAGGACAAAGACCTGAAGCAGTACATGGATGACTGCGGGAACATCATGAGCATGCACAACGTCAAGGTGTGTTTCTCACGTACGTCTAAGCCTCGTGTAAGCCACGGCCGGGCTGGACTGCCCAGGCAAATAGTCTGGCCTCATAAGTAATTTCCCACTGGCGTTTCTAGGTTACTGCCATCTAAGCATATTTAGCCGGCGTCTGTTGACCGTACTATAGCTGTTCAAAACCAGACCGATTGGAGCGCTACTTCATTTTAAAGGTCTTTCACATTTTTTGACATTTTCTTTGACAACAATTCATTCTTTCATATGTAGGATGGATATCCAAGTATATTCTGTATAAAAAAGCCCTTAAAATAAATACAAATGATGGGGATATACTGTGAACAGCCCTTTGGAGGATAAACTTCACTAACATATTTAAAGTAGTATTTAAAATAGTCAATCAGACAAGGCCAGAAACGTATAGGTGTCTTGATAGCTGTGCTAGAAATATAGATCTGCGTGATCAGAAGAGAAAATCAGGATGTTTTCTTAGTGTTAGCTGTCTAAGAATTCAAGTAACGCTGGAGAAGTTTGCTAAGATAGCCAGTAACTAAAAAGTGAGTTAAATAAAAGCATTTAGCCTGGCTGAATTTTCACAGTAGATGTCTTTGACCTGACTGGCATACCCTATAAATTTATCAAAGATTTATTTATGCAAAATTAACAGTTCCAGGGACCTATTTTGGAAGGAGGCAGTGTGTCATGTGTGGCTGAGACATTTCTAATTCTGTAGGTTGTAAATTTAACCTTTTTTTTTTTTTCTTTAAATAGTAACCTGGTGGAAACAGAGGAAAGCCAGTTTCAGTTACTAACAGAGAGCTCTGAAGACAGACTAATACAGTGCTAAGACCAGGGCTCTGAATGGATTTCCATACATTCTATGAGGGTTTTTAAAAATATTTCATCATATTTTATAATATGAATAGCATTTGTATATTTTTGTTCTGCTAATTTTCTCTACCTATCACAATAATTTGGAAAGAGAATAGGGCTTAGCTGTCATGATTTGATGAAGGTTTGCAGAGTCCTTGCTTTTTTTTTTTTTGTTTTTGTTTTTGTTTTTGTTTTTTCTAGACAGGGTTTCTCTGTGTAGCCCTGGCTGTCCTGGAACTCACTCTGTAGACCAGGCTGGCCTTGAACTCAGAAATCCGCCTGCCTCTGCTCCCAAGTACTGGGATTAAAGGCGTGCGCCACCAACGCCCGGCTGAGTCCCTGCTTTTTAAGTTAGGTCCATGTGGCAGTTCTAAGTGGGAAGCGTTTTATTGTCTGTCTGTTAAAATTACACTTCAACATCTTCCAAGGATAGACTGTGACAGATACTGAGATAATAATTCTGGAGTTTTCAGAACATAGCCGTACCAACTCGGGAAACTGCTTCTGAGAATTCATTCAGGCCTCTCCACATCCTCTGCAGTGACCTAAAGACACTGCTTCTGCTGGATGCAGCCTCTTTTTTTGCTAACCACAAAGAATCAAAAACGCTTTCCTTCTTCTAAAATACACAAAAGCCCTTGGCCATTAACCTTACAGGAGTCCCTTTTCTTGTCCTTCAGAGCATAATAGTGCCAGGGCCTTTTCTGAGTCACAGTGGAGTTTGGAGAGTGAGTAGGAGGCGCTCAAAGTCAAGTGCCCAGGAGGTGGGTGAGGAGCCGCTTATTTTTATAGCAAATGGCTTGTCAGAGCTACGTAGCACCTTTCTCTTCTGATAGCTTGGCTCTTCTGAAAACCTACCAAGTGTGATGCCCCAGATCAGGGAAGTATGTGTGCGTGCGTGCGTGCGTGCGTGCGTGCGTGCGTGCGTGCGTGCGTGCGTGTGTGTGTGTGTGTGTGTGTGTGAAAATCAGTGGCACGGTTGGCTGTTACAACAGAATTTTATAATCAAGCTATAGGCCGCCCACCAATGAACTGCTGTTATTCAAAGTTTTATTTGTGGTATTTATTTTTTCTGGGTCTCATTGGGTTAAAAACTAGTTGATGTTTTAAGTTGAACAATGAGCAATCAAATTCAGAACATAGCTGTAAGAGGAAAAGATGTCGCTTGAATTGGCTTTAATTGCTTGATTTTTCTTTATAGCAAGACCCATTACATTATCTTTTTAAGACTGCTTTTCATTTGTTTCTGTAGCTGTTCCTGTACCAAATTCTCCGTGGTTTGGCATATTGCCACAGAAGAAAAGTATTGCACCGGGACTTGAAACCACAGAACCTTCTCATTAATGAGCGAGGAGAACTAAAGCTGGCTGACTTTGGTAAGGAGAGATAAGATATCTGTAAATGCTTCCAGGTGGCTAAGAGAGAAAACTACCGTTGTCCCAGAGTGCCGTCACTTTCTGTGCGTCTTGACGTGTTCTCTGTAGCTCAGAGATATGTGATAGAATTTAGGTGGATGCTTTATTAGTGATGAACTCTAGCATGCTTAGACCTCTGAGTTTCCAAGGCTTTCCAGGGTCTCAGAATCACTACTGCTCCTTGCTTTCTCCTGGGCCACTCTTTGCACGGAGGACTCAGCGTGAGTAAGAAGTAGAGTCGCTGGTTCCTTGGTGTGTGTGTGTGTGGGGGGGGTATTCAGGGCAGGGTATTCACAGTATTCCTTGTGATAAAATGAAGAACATACTAAAACACATTGACCTCACACAGAAACAACAGTAATCTAAAGAGAGAGATTATTGGGGAGGGGGGATTCTTTTTTAAAAGAAGCACCATTTTTCTAGGAAATTTTGGACCGACAGACTGATTATTTAGACTTGACATTTGACTTTCTTGAAGACGAATGGCTGTCCTTCAGGCCCGGGCTAGGCAGCCTTTGTTGGTATTTCCTGGGTGTGGCTTCCCTGGCTTTTCTGGGCGGTGTCCTCTCAGCAGACTTCCTGTTCCTCCGACTCTTTCCGTCTTTCTGCCTCTTTGGAGGTGTCGTCTGAGCCTTCAGTGCAGGGAGCCATGCTGTAGATGAACCAATTGGAGGCCGGGCCACGTGCAGGGCCCTCCTTTTTCTTGGGGTCTCTGTGGAATTTATTCTTGTCTTATGTACTTGAGCAATTACAAATTTGATGTGCTGTCCTGTATATACCATGTATATATCAAAGAAAATGGTATCCAGTTGTCCTATATTAACACGAAATTTAAAATAAGTAATAGGGATGTAAGGTTTGGTTTTTGTTTGTTTCCCCCCCCCTTTGGAAAATAACTTTGTATAAAGATGTTATTGCAGACAGCCTATTGTGAGCAGCGAGCATTGGAGGTTCGGATTGTTCCTGTCTTTGAGTCAGGGTCCCACTGCGCACCTACGTGGTCCTCAAACCTATGATCATCCTGTCTCGGTCTCTTGAATTACATGATTATAGGACAGGGCTGCTGCACCTGATTGTGGCTTGTTTTTAATCTGTAAATAAATACCTTTAGGTTTTCTCAGTTTTAGCTTACAAATACGGTAAATACCAATGATCCGTGTAAATGAAAGCACTTGGGGTTCTTAATAATTTTGAAATGCTTATGCCAGATCCTGAGACCTAAAAGCTGCCTCTGAAAGGAGCTTCCCCCATATGCCCACGGCCATTTGACTGCTTTTGTTATCTACTTGGTGCCGTAACTAGCTAGCAGCTGTGGATCCCTTTAGCTAATCTGATTTTATGGGATCTGAAACTAAAGTACGGTTACATGCTCTTCACCTTTAGGAAGTAAACTTTTTTGTATGAGTAGCTTTGATTTTTGAGTTATATATTTAGAATTGAATTACTTTAATAAGTTATGTTAGTTTTGCATTAGGACTGTTTGATACATTTCACAAATAGAATTTTTTTTCAAGCATTCTGTTAGTAACAAGTTTAAAACGCATTCTTATTGAGTACTGGATATGCCTGGTCATTTGTTTATTTAGTACTTTATCGTTTGTTTGAAAGGGATTTGCTCTTGGCTGCCTGGGCTCGAAGCAGACGCTGCAGGTTGATTTTGTGTGCTGATCTAGATTCCGTCACCACTTCCTGGGCATCGCTTTTGTTAGTTCCCGTGGAATCGCACCTGCTCCCTCCCTCTCTTTGCCAAGCTGCTTTTCCTGCAGCTTTTGTGGAATCATGCGAAGGGTGTGTCAAAGACCGTGGAAAAAATTTTTATCTGAGAATACTTTAAATCTAATACTTTAAATTTTTGCTTTTAACCTCCAGAAAGCAAATCTCACAACACAGTCATCATGTTTCTGGCTCTTGGCATGCTGTCGTTGTTGTTGTTGTTGTTGTTGCTGCTGCTGCTGCTGTTGCTGCTGTTGCTGCAGCAGCATAGCAAATGCATGTATGGCTTCGAGTCATGAGTGTTGTTTAATTTTGGCTATTTACACTGTTGATTCTTCCTTTTTTTTTCCCCCATGGTGGTGCTGGGAATCAAAGTCAGAACCTTGAGATAGGCAAGCGCCGTCTCTGACCTACGTCTCTACCTTTTTGACTTACTCCAATATTATAGTCAATGAAATTTACCAAAAAAACAAAACAAACAAAAAAAAAAACCCAAAAAACCACAAGGTCCCTGTGGTACAGTGACTCAAAAAAAAACCAAGGAAGAGGAATCAGAGAGCTGCCCTACATCTTTCTAATTACTAAAATGTGTGGAAAAATAATTTGTTGGACATGACTATATCAAGCTGGAATGCTAGGGTAACAATTTGTAATTAAAATAATGTCAGCATTACAGCAGTTTAATGAAGTGTTGAATTACTGTTTGTGACATTTTTCTTCTTTAATTTTTCTAATAAGATACATGAAAGCTTTCACATAACAGCAATCTTAGCCTAAGTACCCTTGTTACTTGAAACAATGTATGGTAAAAATAAGGTTATGTTTCTCCAAATGTAAACTCAGTATCCACAATCTCGAGGCTTAGGGGAGCTAACTCTCCACCAGTGGCAAAGCAAGAAGGTTGTGAGCCGGTCTGTCTTTCGGGACACAGCGGAGTCCACACGAGGTGGACAAGGCAGATTTTTGCTTACAGCAGTTGGTATTATCCCAGAGTATCAAGGCCTCTCATTCTGAAGTTATTCATATCACTTACATCATTAAAAAAAGGACAAAGACCGCTGAATTTTATTCCAGGGAATACTCAAAATAGGTTCAAGGAAATTGCCAGTGAAAACCCAAGTGGTCATATACCAATGATTTTGAGGTTTTTAAAAATTAGCATAGCAAATAAATGTGTAATTTGAGTTAAGAAGTGATAGATAGCTTATAACTGTAGCACATAAACTGTGCCTCTGCGTCATTGACCTATTTTGGGTCAATTCCAGTCGGAAATAATTCTGCCATCATGACTCACCAACAGAAAATATCTTAAGTTTAGATGAACTCAGACAGACGCTGCCCCAGCCTAGTCTCTTGGTGTGTGATTACTGTGTTCAGTTTAATTATATAATATGGACTTGGCCCAGGACTACATAACTCAACAAAATTTGAAAAACTACTTTTTTGAAGTTGCAAGATGCTATAGGGTTGGCACCTCTTTGAATGGGTCATGGCGACAATCAGACCTAAGACCTTCAGCATATTAAAATGGGTCTCAGTATTTTTAATTCTTCTGCTATCTTTTCTCCATAAAGGACTCGCCAGAGCCAAGTCAGTCCCCACAAAGACCTACTCAAATGAAGTTGTCACGCTGTGGTACCGGCCACCGGATGTGCTTCTTGGTTCCTCAGAATACTCGACACAGATCGACATGTGGTAAATACAGATGCCGCTGCCGTTTATAGTATTAGCGGGGCTTACTGACAAGTTCTTATTGTTAAAGAGTTATTTCAATGAGTTAGTATGCCTCTGAGCAGTGAGTAAGAATTGAGGCGTGGAAATAAAACTATTTAGATTGATTGATTGATTGATTGATGTATTTGAGACAGTCTTTCACTGAACCTGGATCAGCTAGCAGGCCAGCAAGACCCGGGATCTCCCTGTCTCGGGCCTGTAGCACTTGTGTGCATGGGTGCAGAGAATCCGGACTCAGTTTCCCATGCTGTGCAGCCAGTAGTGTAGCCCCTGAGCCACCTCCAGCCAACAGACACCGTGAGGCCCTTGTGCTTGGCCAGCATCATTGCTACTATGGGATGAACTGCATTTCCTCCATCAGTAGTTACAGCGTTTCATAGTTACATAGTGTAGACGTCTCAAAGTTGCTCTCCTTGCTGTTCTTCAAGGCAAGTCTGACCCTCCCAGCTCTGTTGAGGCTTCGGCACAGTCTGCCCATTGGCACACTTCATCCAGCAGGGTCACGCTTAGTAATTCCCAAGGATTTGTCATCAGTCCTTTCCTGAGCTGAGCGGGCCCTGGCTGTCGGAGGCAGCTCCTTTCTCGATCGAGGCTGTGTTTATTATGTGCGCCTTATGTCTTGATAAGTTAAGAATGCTTGTTTCTCTTACTGTCATGAGCAGTCGCATAGAATCTCATATTCTGTTCTGATATGTATAAGATAAAGTTTCCAATTTTAACCAGTCTAATTGTACGGTTTTGAGACACTGAGTTCATTACATTGTTGTACAACTATGTCCGCCATCCATCTTTTTCGAAATTCAAAACTTTTATTCTTTCAAACTGAAATCTTACCTGTTTGGACCAACCATTCTACCACTTTTATTTGGTCCCAGCTAATCAGCACACTGCTGCTTGTCTCTGAATTTACCTGTCCCAAGCTCCTCATGCAAGTGAGGTTCTGCCGGAATCTGTCCGTCTGTGTCTTACTAGGCTCTTCTCGGTTACCACGGTGTCTTCAGAGTCCACCAGCACTGGCTGTAGTTAGGATCCTCGGGTGGTTGTGCACACCACACGTGGCTCGTTCAGCACTGGGGTTTCTTCCCTCTGTCACCACTGGCCGTGACGCTGCTTTAACAGGATGCACATGGTGTTTAAAGACGGTGCATTGGGCGCTCTTGCTTATTTACCCCAAAGTGAGATCGCGGGCCATAGCAATTGTATTTTAGAATGTTTGCGGGACCATCATATTGCTTCCTGTAACAACGTGCCATTTTATTTCCAGTGTGCTATTTTCCGTTTTGTGTAGATGACTGGCTGTGAGCTCTTGTGGAAGTACTGGGTGGCAACTTACCACATACCATCTACATCTAGTTCCACATACCATGATCATGCCTGTTCTCTGAGCCTCCTCCTCCTCCTCCCGCCCTTCCCAGTCCCCAGCAGCAAAACCCTGCTGTAGTCACTGCTTCCTGCACCGGGCAGGAGTCACTCATTCACATCTCTCTGAGAGAATCACTCATTCACTTATGTCTGAGCTGTCTTCGCCATTGTTACCTCCCAGATCACCACGGCAGTAGTCGGTACTCCATCACTAGTTTATTCTTTGAGAATCTTACATAAAAGAAAGCTAGAGGTTTTAAGTGGGGGAAAGGATCAGTAGTATGTAAATCGAGATTATAAATTTAATAAACTTGTTGGATTCGAAAGATTCTGCACAGAAAATTTTCTGGGAGCCTGATCTAAAATTCTCCAGAAAGGCAATCTTGAGAAAAAAATATCTTGGGCTTTCCAATGTGTAAGTGGATTGATTTTTTTTTCCTCTTTTTTTTTTTTTTTTCCTCTTTTTTTTTTAATGATGCCTTTTAAAGGGGAGTTGGCTGTATTTTCTTTGAAATGGCTTCTGGAAGACCACTGTTTCCAGGGTCAACCGTGGAAGATGAACTGCACTTAATATTTCGACTACTAGGTAAGAATGAAGTCTTTTCCCATGATTCACACTTGCAGTTGACCAGTTAGCTCAGGACTGTGTCTATAAAGCATCCGTAGCTGTTCTGATAAGAACTGCAGTTGGCTTAGTTGTTTCAGGCACATCGTCCAAGCTATCTCATTTAACTTCATTCCATAAAGGTTTCAGAAAAGACGATTTGACCTTATACATAGTATTAAGAACTATTCCTAGAGTAGGTGAAGTCATGTGGATAGAAAGGGAATTTTGTCATATTTAGGGCATATTCCTTGACCCCAGTCCACATGTACGTATGTAGTATCTATCCCTAAGTGTATACACACACACACACACACACACACACACACACACACACACGTATTTTAATTTCAATTGAAAAAGTTAAATCATTTAATAAAAGTTTAATGTTCTTAAGGATAGTTCTTACTTATGCCTGTTAATATATATGTTTGCACACATGTAATTTAAATGCTTATCATGAATTTATTCTTTTAATTCAGGAACTCCATCTCAGGAAACTTGGCCAGGTGTTTCTTCAAATGATGAATTCAAGAACTACAACTTCCCAAAATACAAGCCACAACCCCTAATTAATCATGCACCCAGGTATTTTTTTTTTCTTAAGTGGGAAGGGCCGGGCTCTATGACTCAGTGCATTTCCTTGATGTCCAAGTTCATTCAGTTTATCCCTTCCTTTGACGTAATAATTTTATAAATCAATGGCCAAAAATAACCAAAGCATGTAAATAGAATTGAGCTGTAAAATGAGTATAGAATGCATATATTAGCATTCCAGAGCCAATGTAGATCGATCCACAAAGGTCAGGGCAGTAGCCCTGCCTAGGAATTATGTCATTGTCTATGTCATTGGTGTCCTATACCCCAGTAGCCACTGCTTAGCAGGTTGTTTTATATGATTTTCTTGATGGCTTGTCTCTATTTTGAACCCTATGATATATTTTGGGGTCACTGTCTCAATGTTTTTACCTATATGCTAGGACAGTGATGTTTTGGTGTATCTGCCTTCATTGGCACACTGAATATTTGTACCCTGTGTAAACTTTCCTTATAATAGAGTTTACTTTGGGGATAGGATGCTAACCTCAAAATTTCCATAGTATCAGTAATTTGTCTTGAGTACTGAAATTGTCAATGGCAGTCCATTCCTGATTTGTTCTCAAGCAAATGGCAAAATGAACTGTTTAGGGGTAAACAGATTCTGGTCTTCAAAAGCAGTAAAGCTAGTTATCTTAAATTTGGCAAATGGAAGCATTTGGAAAATAATTTTATCTGAGAAGTTTCTATCATAAAAGATAAATGGACACTTGTTTTGGTTTTATTTTTTGTTTCTAGATTAGATTCTGAAGGAATTGAGTTGATAACAAAATTTCTTCAGGTAAGTCACATTTTATAAAGTTAAATGGATCATTTAAGTGTCTCTTTCCTCGTAGGAAAAATACAATCAATAGTAACCCCCTCAAATACTATTAGCAACAATAAGATGATTGTGATCCTTCTAGAAGGCTTCAGCCAGCTGAGGTTGCCTTCTCTGCAGTCCATCTCCATGTGCCCCGCTTCCTGGTGCTTGCCACCATGCCAGAGTTCTCATAGCCCTCTTCGGTTTTCTCCAGAGCAGGAAGACAGGGTGGCAGTAGCCACATTAGCTCTCTTACGTCTAGAGAGCAGAGAGCATAGGCTTTTCCCACATCTCACTGGCTGGAACGTTCACTGTAGAAACAGACAACAAAAAGAGTCTGGGAATTGGAGAATTAGCCTTGACCTAGAACAGTCGTGATTTGTGATTTGTCGGAGTTGGAAGCATGAACATCTCGAGCAACTCTATGTTGTGTCAACAGAGGGCTTTGTCTGTTGACAGTGTCGGGAATAAAGGCACTGGGCATGCTTCTGTCAGCACATTGAGTATCTTAATTTTTCGTCACTTCAGAAAAATATAAGAATCTGATTTTTTATTTGGAGGCTTAGCTAGGAGATTGAGATAGAATTATTCTATCTCAATCTCCTAGCTAATTGAATAGAATTGAGATAGAATTATTCTCATACTTTGAGTGGATTGGGAGGACTCTAAAGTGATGTTAGAAAATTGTCATATTAAGTAATCAGGAATTTTTTAAAGTAGTTCTAAATACTCATTTATCCTTCCTCAACTTTTTTACCGTGGTTAGGCGGGAGGTTAATGAAGCGCTTTTTGCTTTCTCACAGTATGAATCTAAGAAAAGGGTCCCCGCAGAAGAGGCCATGAAGCACGTCTACTTCCGAAGTCTAGGACCAAGGATACATGCTTTGCCAGAAAGTAAGAGGCCCTCACTCTTGTTCTTTTTCTTCATTTGTCTGCAATTGAGAATTGGGAGGTTTATGAGTTTAAAAAGAGGTGGTTGTTGATTTTCATAGCTAGGATTTTAGTCTCTCTCTCTCTCTCTCTTTTTTTTTTGTAATCAGATCCTAATTTTTCCAAGGAAGATTTTCTTGTTAATGTCTTGTAACACTGAGAACATTGTCTCTACTCACTACGAAAAGCCGTCATATCTGAGTGTGAATCATTCATCTTCCTTGATTTAAACTAGAAGATGCTGGCAACATCGTCCTTAGCCCTAATCTGGCTCAATTCCTTTGTTAAAATTGGATCTCTAGATTGGACAGTAGCGCCATGAGGAAAGTGTTTCCTGCACAGCACGCAGACCTGAGTTCTGGTTCCCAGGCTCCCCATAAAGGCACCATCCTGCATGTCTGTAACCATAGGACTTGGCAGGGTGGGGACCCTGAGAGCTCACTGGCCGGTGTAGTCAAAATAGTGAGTGTACACACACACACACACACACACACACACACACACACACGGCTTTCTGTAAAGATGAGTGAAACATAGTCAGAGTAACAAGATGATTTCCTCCTGAAAGTGACTTCCTTCCTGAGAAGATACAAAGAAACTTTCTCTTCCTTGTGGTTGCTCTAGCTGTACTATCCCTAAGAAATTAGTGAGTCTACTATCAAAATCACTAGAGTAGAAAACTTCCCAGGCCTGAGGTAACTCTTTAGTTGTGTCCATGCTGTCTTAAATTAGTCCAGGGTTTAAAGTGGGATGGGCAGGGCAGGAGGACAGTGTTTGGGAGCTCAGCTATGAAAGCTATTATTATCTCCCCATTCCCTTTCACTAGGTCGTGCTTGTCAACTGAGGGTCTCGGAACAGTCAGTAGCAAAACCCATCAGAAAATCCACAAGACTTCTCACATAGAATTTGGTTTTCTGTTTAGAACATAGGAACAAATGGGAAATCTTTCCGTGGGGCTATAACTTTGGGGCATGGTATGGATGTTTGATGTTGAATTGTTCTGCGCTTTTTGAATAATTACAGTTGATCTAGATTTGTCATTAATAGCTGGTACTTTCTGTCTATTTGTTTTAGGCATATCAATATTCAGTTTGAAAGAGATTCAATTGCAAAAGGACCCGGGTTTTCGAAATTCTTCCTATCCAGAGACAGGTGTGTTTGTCGTAAACCATTTCACATGTCGATCATGAATTTTTGCGTGGAGCCAAGCTTTGGGTTTATAAATTGATCAGTAAAATTATGGATGTAAAAAACAAAAATGTACAGTGCATCCTGCAACTCTGTATGTTTAGAATTGCACATACTTGCTGCTCTGTCTGACGTGGGCAGCTCAGTAACTCTTCAGAGGGAAATGTGATTCAGTCGAGTGAGGTGTCCTGAGAGCCGCAGATGGCACAGAGACCTTTGACAAGTGGCCTGGCCTGAGCACTGCACGCGCCATCCCTGGTGCCCGAGGCAGAAGACACAGCCTGGGCGTTGCCTAGTCATCAGCTTCGTCCTTTGGAAGCCCTAGAAGCTGTAGACTGACCCCGTCACCGCAAAGGTCACTTAAGACAGTGCCGAGCACGGTTACGTGGAACCTTAGCGTTTGCTGGTGGGAACGTTAGCTTCCTAGAGTCACCAGATACTGTATGTGGGATTAGAAAACCTGACCCTTGAACCGCCTCATGAGATGACTTTATATTCTAGGGCATGGGAAGAACAGAAGACAGAGCATGCTCTTTTAAGTCTGGTCACTTGGTCTCAAGCCCAGCTTCAGCCTTCCTTAGCAGCCATGGACTCAGAGCTAAAGGCATTCATTTCTTGTGCTGGACTTGGGATCTCCGTGTGTCCGCACTGTCCTCTTCCCAGTGGAGTCTTTTTATTTCAGACCTACAGATTGTTTTTATATTTGTTGTCACAGTGTGACAATATTTTTTTTTTTTTTGTACAGTTGGTTTTAAGGTCTTCTCTGCCAGTAGAGCCAGTAGGTCACGGCCATCAAATGTAACTGTAGCTGCAGATTTGTGCAGGACTGAGAAACACAGTGCATTATTTATTTGCGGAATCATTGCTGCTAAAGAAGTACTGTCTGTTTATTTAACACAACAGTCGAATGCCTGAAGAAGTCGCAGTGGCTTTATTATATGTGAACGCATCTGTTTCTCCTCACAAATTGTTTGACTGCTGCATTTTTTGTTGTTGTTTGTTTGTTTGTTTGTTTGTTTAAAGAATTAAACTGCAGTGTTTTCCTGGAATGTATATTTAGCTTTGCTTAGCGGTAAAATAAGTGAGCCTTCGTGAACACTCGAAGTTCATGCTACGTATAATTTCTTAGGAGCATTGGCCAATAGCGTAGCTAAGAGGTGGATAGCAGCACAGTATGTTTTGGAAACATGTAATGCGAGCGTCGATCCGAGCAAATGAACAGCCGACATTTTGGGTTCACACCGATGAACTAAACCCCACCGAGTTATTTATTTTTTACCTATTCCTCCTCTTAGAAATGTCTACTGCACATTTGTATGCTCCTACTCTTGATTAGCTCTTCACTGTGCTCTTAGTTAAAATTTAGCCACATAAGTCATTCAAACAGGAAGGGCCTTGCGGCTGTTTGTCTTAAGCACATTTCTCTTATTAGATGATACTTCTTTTTGAGGAACCGTTTTTCTTTCACTTGGGGGCTGGGTGTGTTTCAATAACATTCTCTCGGAATCAGCTGAAGGCTGCGCTGTGTCTTTAAATGGAGCCATGATGAATTAGAAATGAGAAAGAAGAACCCAGAGGACTGCTCTAGCATTGTGGGTATTATCTGCTCATCAGAGACACTAACAGTGTAACTTGAATTATGCATCTCCTTGGACATCACAGACACTTGGTGTTGGTGACAGTGTCTTAGGCATTTGCGTTCATTGTTAAGGACTATTGTCCAGTGCATCTTACAGCTATAAATTTTAATTGGTATATTTTGAAATGGTCATGTAAGTGTTTGCCTTATATCATGAAAATAGTTATAACTTAATTTTTGTCCTGCCATTCACTGTAAACATTCAGGGTCCTCTCATTTCTGTTCAGGAAATCCTGTAGTTTATTGTTTGTTATTTAACAGTATTAAGTGAGGTTTTGTATATTTCATTTTAACTTTATTTGTGAATAGTGATTGTGGCATGTTTGGGGATGTTATTTTAATATTTCACAATACTGAAATTTTAATTTTTTTTTTAAAAAGAAAGTTCTGGAAGAAACAGATTCATGTGTAATGGTGAATATTGGACCACTGCTGCTTTTCACAATTGCCAGCTGGTTTTATGTTAAGCCCTGTAGCCTAACTGCTGTTATTTCTAACTGACAGACGTGTATTAATATTGTACTTTGAAGGTTATAAATATTATGTGAAAATTCCTTCATTTGTTTTGAAATTTATAATAACTAAATCTCCGTGTTATATAAAATGTGATTTTTGTGGAGTCACTGTTCTTTATTGGGGAAGAAAGCTGTGCACACCCGGGTTGTCTTCCTTTTGCGGCATCATTGTCAAGTCACAAGATGTCACCGAGCTGAAGTCGACAGCCGCTTACCGTTCCGTTAGTCTCTCCTATGATCTCCTGAGAGGATATTCTTCATTTATGAAGCATCAGATTGGTCGACTTGATTTGCAAATTGGCCTTTAGTTGTCAGTAAGCTTGATTCTTACATATAAAAAGTAGAGAGATACCTGGAGGCATTATTTAAAATTCTTTCCGAGGGGTCTAGGGACTTCCGGCTAAGACATTTAGCAAACAAGCAGGCGAGAACAGGTTGCTCCTGTTCCTTGGCATTCCAGCCTGGTCCTGATCCTGGAGACCCGCAGAGAAGAGACTTAAAACCTGGCGAGACTGAACCTGGAACTCTCACAAGCCCCTTAAACTGACAAGAATTCTGAAGGTAAGAGGCGCGCTATCCCTCAGCATACCCAGGGTCCTTCACGAGGGCATTTACCAACTTAATTTGAAAGAATATTTAATAACACATTAGAATCTATCCTTCAGACTCATGACCATTCATAATGTTTTTTTTTTTTGACCTCTTTATGGTATTAACTTCATTCGCAACACAATAGTTACATTGATTTATTTCCAGAATTGTCTTCTTATTTCAGAAATTGAACTCATTAAAATATTCCATTTCTCCCGCCAAGCTTCTCAAAACTATTAATTTACTCTCCAGTATCTATGAATTTTCCTATTCTAGATATTTCCTGTCCTTGCAACCATACCCTATTTACATTTTACCTTTGGCTTATTTCTTTCCACATAATATTTTCAGAGTTCCTCTTTGTGGCTGACTGGTGTTCCCTTGTGACCGCTGCAGTGAACATTGCACAAGTTTACACACATGCTTGAGTTCCCGTCTCTATCTCTTTGGAGTGTATACACTAGAAATAAGGCTGCTGGTCAGACCTCATTCTGTGTTCGACTTTGAGAAGCTCCTGAGCTGTATTCAATTCCCCGTGATGCGTGAGAATCCTTCATCCTTCAGTCCTTGGTACTGTGGGCACCATCTTCATGTTCCTTCTCACAGGCATGAAGATGTAGTTCATCGTAGGCCGTACTGACACTTGCTTGTGATTACCTATGTCAAGCGTCTTTTGTTTGGTTGGATTTTGTTTCCTTTTGTCTTATTGCCAAGTTACATAAAATGAATCACAAACAAACAAAGGAAAAATCTCATAAGGTTGATAGTTGCTCACGATTCCTCATTGGGCTACGTTCATAGCTGTTCGTGGTCCCCAGCAGCTGGCTGCCTGCAGGTTGGGTGTGTCTAGACTACCTTGAGGCTATCCAGCAACACTTGAATCTCTCCACGTGAGTTTTAGCACAAAAGACAGTGAGCCCATGTTGGGGTCACAGTGCCCTGAGCGTAAGGCCTGTCTCCTAAGGCGGGTACTTCTCTCTTAACAACATATTCTTCCTGGTCCATGAGTTTGAGGTATCCTCTGCTTATTTAGTAGTTTATAACATGTAAGTATTCCCCCTCTATGTTTGAATTTACTTCTAAGGTTTTGTTGTTGTTGTTGTTGTTGTTGTTGTTTGGTTTTTTGTTTTGTTTTGTTTTGTTTTGTTTTGTTTTCTGCTGGTGTAGGTGGTATGGCTTTCTTTTTTCTTTTTTTTCTTTTCTTTTTATTTTTTTTGGTTTTTTTTCAAGACAGGGTTTCTCTATGTAGCTCTGGCTGTCCTGGAACTCACTCTGTAGACCAGGCTGACCTCGAACTCAGAAATCCACCTGCCTCTGCCTCCCGAGTGCTGAGATTAAAGGCATGCACCACCACTGCCCGGCGATGGGAGAGCTTTCTTAATTTCTGTTTGACTTCTTTTTTTTCATTGCTAATGAATTGGAAGTACAGATTTTTTTTGTTTTGTTTTGATTTTGTGACCTCCCAACCTTGTTGAATTTGTTGCCTTTTCAAAGTTTTTTTGTTTTTGTTTTTGTTTATTTTTTTGTCCGTTTTTAGGATCTTCTACATACAAAATGACATCATCTGCAGGTTTGACTTTTTCACTTAGAATTTGGATGCCTTCTCTTCCCTGTTCTTTCCTTTTTCCCCCCCTTTCATAATTGGTCTTTAGACCTCCAGTCTTACTGAGTAGTAACCCGTGTCGCTGGTCTGGGGGAAAAGCTTGCAGGTGTTCACCACCTCTGTGGAATCAGCAGTGCGTGTGGACAGCCCTTATGTCAAGAAGCTTCCTCCGTGCCTGGGTCACTGTGTGCGTTTATCAGGGGGTACTGATCCGTTGGCTTTATCTTGTAAAACTTTTTTGCTGTCATCTGTGATGATCATGCTGCCTTCTTCATTACCTTGATTGATTTTTATGTTACATCAGCACTGCATTTCTGGAAAGAGTCCCACTAGGCGATGAATTAAAATTTAACCTTTTTTTTTTTTTTTTTTTTTTTTTTTTATGAAAATGTTTGGGACCAAAAGTGTCTCGGATTTCGAGATTTTTTTTTTTTTTTTTTTTTTTTTTGCCCCCAGTTTGGAATATTTGCATAGCCTGTGGGAGTTGAACATCCCCGCTTCAAAACTACAAAGTCTGAAATGCTACAAAATCTAAAAAGTGTTTTGCTCCTTGTTCCTCTAAAAGTTTCAGGGGCCAACGCCCTTTAGATTCCATATTAGGGATGTTTACGTTGTAATTCTTTAAACATGCGGCTAAATCCGGTTTGCTAGTAGTTTTGTTGAGAAGTTTTGCCTGAATTCATAATGGGGTTTGGTGACTGTCTGGATTTAGTGTTAGTGCTGCTGTCATGTGAGATCTCGAATAGGGGGTATCCGCCCCTTCAGTTCCGTGAAGTGACTTAAGGCATTGTCTTAATTCTCCTAATACCGTACTGTTTTGTGTTTAGTTGCTTTTTATGGTAGACCATTTTGATTTCCTTCATTCCTTTCTCGTGTGTGTGTATGTGTGTGTGTGTGTGTGTGTGTGTGTGTGTCTGTGTGTCTGTGTGTGTGTGTTTGTTCTGATAATATATTATTATATATTGTTTTGAGTTTGTGTGGCTTTAAAAGCTTTATCCTCAAATATCACCCCTTTTTATTACTCTGTCAGTAGCTCTAGTTTTTAAATATTCTAATCTAGGTCCGTAAATCAATCCTTTCTTTGTTTTACATGTTCATTCGTATCAAAATGTTGAGTGGAAGTATAAGCTCACAGCTTGGTAGAACTAAAAAAGAATTAATGTGTTCCTTTACACACCATGAAATACATGGTTTCCTTCTGGACTGTTTTCTAACGCTAAGTTCAGACCCTGGACTTGCATGTCAGGAGGTTTGGTACCATCATTCCTACTTAAGAGTTTCCACTTCTGACCTAAGAAAACTACTGACAACATCTGTCCATCAGAAACGAGAAGAATATGAGTGAATTCCTGATTATAAAACGACTTTGGTGTGAAAAGACTGTAAGATCTTGACCTACGATGCTTGGAAGGCCTTTTCATTCCTGGCTTCTCCCTACGAGAAATTAATTTATTGGAAAACTAACCTTCTTTTAAAGCTACCACTTACTTGACAGACTAAAGTGTACACTCGTAAGAAAGACTGACCTACAAGTCTTTGATAGCAACTGTGGTGCTGTCCCTACTGCGGTATAGATGCAGGGTTACCAGGGATGTGTGGGAGCCTGTGTGTGCTGAGATGGAGCTGACGAGCGCCTGGTCTCAGCGTCTGAAAGATGTTCTGCTGGGCTCTGAACAGGACATGGAATCTTAGCACAGCCTTGACTCCTGCAAGCCTGAATTCCCAGAACAGTGAAGAGTTAGAAATGCTTCAGCCCCTCCGCAGCAGCGGTGACAATTCTGTCTTACTGCAGTGTCTTGCCGTGTCTCCCCTGGGCCATTACTCAGTGACTCCGTGAAATGGTGGTGGTGTGAGCTGTCGGGTCCTTGTGGAAAGGTGTTCGTGCATCTTTTCTTGTTTGTTTCTGGAAATACTGAACTCATTAGAAAGATTACCTTGGAGGCATTCCTCTCATTGGTTCGTCCAGACCCCCAGCCAGCCATTCTTAGCTACCCGGAGCCACACCCCCCTTCTTTTTAAATGTATTGAATTTGATACTGATTATTCCACATTGCTGTCTCACACTACCATTTAGAGCCTGAGTTACCCAAATGTTTTCCTCTCTTGGCTACGCTCGAGTCTCTGCTCCTTCTCCTGGAAGTCCTTCTCCATACCCCACCACAGGCTGCCTTCTGTGTCCTCCGGCTTTACCACCCTCCTGTCCTGTTGTCTGTGTACGTCAGAATATGATAATACTTAATCATTTTTTATCATCTATCAATAACCCATAAGTCCTGTGAAGAAAGGGATTACGATGTCCTGGACTAGATAAAGACACAGTAGTATTTGTCGAAGAAAAGGATTACGATGTCCTGGACTAGATAAAGACACAGTAGTATTTATTGATTAAGACCCAAGAGTGAAGAAATCCTTGTTTGTAAGTAGAACTCACCACTTGGCCTTGACTCTTCTCTCTGAGCTAAATATAAATGCAGCAGTCAATTATGTTAGAGACCTAAGAACTAACTTATAATCAAGCTGTTCTACCTCAATCCTCCCCGTTCCCCCTCCCCGTCCCCCCACATGCACACGTGGAGGAGGGGTTAGCGAGAGCTCTCACACAGGACCAGGAATAATTACTGGGAACCTCTCAGGCAACATGGTGGAAAGATGCAGATTACTAGTTCTTAAAAAGACTTACCTTTTAACCATATTGACCAACATCATGGCTTCAGCAATCGAAGTATCATTTTGAAAACTGACTAGCTGTTTTCTTTGAGTCAGATATTCAACTACAGTTCATCTCAGTTCCCTTGTAAAATTATGTATACTAGGACGTCCCTCGTAGGGCTGTGTGCTTGGCCGTGAAGCTCTGGACTCCAGCTGTTTCTTTGAGTCAGTCAGTCAACTGCAGTTGGTCTCGGTTTCCTTACTTGTAGAATTATATATAGTAGTACTTCCATCGTTCCAGAGCTGTGTGAGCGCTCTGGACTTGGACGGTCGAGCTGGGCTGAGTACATGTGAAGTGGTTTAGAAATGGTTCTCATCAGTAACTGAACCTGCCGTGTGATATGATGGAATGAAAATATGCTTAGGTTCCAGGGTCCTTTGGAAGAGGGTACCAGAACTCAGTGTCAGCCCTGTATTGGGGGGCCAAACAGGGGGGGTCTGGATGCACAGACTCCATCCCTGAAGATGAAAACAAAGGGCACAGGACCACACCTAGCATCACATCTTCTTGGGTAGAAGCAGCGTTTCTGCAGCGCTTCCTGGAGCGCAGTTGGTTCTCAGATGGTCCTTCAGTAAGTGACTAATTCCCTACCACACCTACAGAGATATATATATATAACATATAGGTTATATAGCTGTGACTTTGTGTCCCTTCTGAAACTGTAGTGACACTGAACATCAATTGGTCTGGGTCTCTGCTTATCTGTTATTTCTTCCTTCACACACACACACACACACACACACACACACACACACACACGCATCTTCTGAACCAACCCACCTGGTGACTGCATTGAGCTCATTGGAAGTAAAACAAGAGTAGCCTTTGCCAACAAGTCACTAGTTCGTATGTCCCTGTGTCAACAAAATGGCTAAAAGGAAAAATTGGTTTCTCACCTCTGTACAGAGCAACTGACATCGTGTGTGTGTGTGTGTGTGTGTGTGTGTGTGTGTGTGTGTGTGTGTATGCGCGCACGCGTGTGTGTGTGTGTGTGCATGTATAGTGTGTGCATGTATATGTGTGTGTGTTGTATACAGGTGTATGTGCACAGGCACAGAGACTAAGTGCCATCAGCGGCCCCGTGCAGCGCTCTTCCTTATTTCTTCTCACTGAACCTAGGCCTCTCCATGTCAGCTAGACCGTTGGCCTGTAGGCCTCAGGCCTGTCCCTAACCCCCACAGTGCTGGATGGCCCTAGAGGTCCGCTCGCAGCCATGCCCTGCTTTCCTGTGGGTGCCTGGGTCCTCGGGCTCACGCACGCTCTGAGCAGCCTTCTCAGCCCCATATTTTAAGAAGATGGGAGACCATTTCAAATGTTCCATTTACCATTTGCTCAACTTCAGTGGTGTGTGTGTGTGTGTGTGTGTGTGTGTGTGTGTGTACACGTGTCCTATGGGCTTTAGAGTCTCACATATGCTAGACAAATACTCTCCTACTGCGCTATAATCCTTACGTCTACCTAAAGCATTCAAAGTGCCATATATAGAAATAGAAAACTGCATTTATCCAACTTGTTGACACAGAAAAAGCGATATTTGCGTCACTGTAAGTAAATGGAAGTGAGCAAACCCACTTAGCTCTTTAACACTTTTTATTACAAAGTATTTATTCAGCAAAACAATATTACAGTAAAAAAAAAAAAAAAACAAAACACACACACAACACCCGTGACGCAGTGGAGGAAGCTTTGCAGCCGTAGAAAAGCTGTGTGTGGTGACTGAGTTCAGCTTCCACAGTGAGGTCCTGAGCCCCTGCCTCAGCCGCAGCAGTGGAACACTGATTACACACGCACGGGAAAGAGAGCCAGGGACGACGCTCTTTGAAGCCTGTTTTCCCCACTAAATGACTCCTGTTCGAGCCACAGAGGACAGTGAAGCTGTCGCTGTCCATTCTTCGGGCCTCACACCAGCATCTGGACCCACCAAGAACGACGACACACGGCGTTTTCCCATTTCTAATCCACCAGTCTAGAATACAGGATAATCACAGTAGGTGGAAGCAAAGGAGCCAGCAGTCAGACCCTACAGTCATTGGAACCTTTCTAGCCATCATTTATAGTTTAAAGGTCCACAGAAGAAGGTCATTTTGTTGTGATCCCTGCACATCAATCCCTTTAGTTTCTTCGTAAGCATCTTGCGGATCAAATGCATCCTCATCAGTCAAGCAGTTTTCCCACACTCCAGCCTTATGGTAACTGAAGTTCTGAACCAACCACTCTGACTCTCTACCCTCAGCGAATGCTGTGGCCCCGGGCAGCTCCTGGCTTCTCGCACCTGGTCCTGGCTGCCCGTCTTGACCAGAGGACAGCCGGAAGCCAGCTCTCAAAGGCCCTCCTCTTTGCTCTGACACTCTGTTCAGTAATTACAGTCCCCTGAACCAGCTCCTTTTTATTTTAGTACACATTTATTCTTTGCCACGAGGGAGTGTCAGGGCGTCTATTTATGGGCTTGGAGCTGTCTTCATAGCTTTACAGTTAGAAGTTTTTTCTCCCCTTAGTAAAGACACACACCCCTTAGACAGAGAGTCAAGTTCAGTAGTAAGTCTCAATTTGTAACAATCTAAACCTAGTTTTAGATTGTTTAAAATTCGATTTTTTTGTTTTTTGCACAAACTTTATTTTTTTTAACCCCCTTATAATCCTTTATTTAGTATCTAGTCTGTTGAGGCACATTTCAAGTTGCTTGCTTTTTTCTCATACTTGTAGATGAGTGGTGTTTCGGCTCTCCTGGTCTTAAATTGAAAGTGCTTTGACCCCCCCACAGTCTTACGTTAGGACTTCCTGTTAAGCGCAGATGTGCTACCTTCAGGGTCTCTCACCAGATGACGGGCTGCTGCCATCACAGCCGGACCCACAACACTTGAAGCCTTTCATAGCATCCGGGGAGCTGCTGCACCTGCTTCTGTGAGGTGAGATTCAGGAAGAGTTCTCTTTCTATCCGATTCCCTTGGCTCTCGCCGTCAGTTTAATCGGGAAAGCGATGTCTCTTGGGCGCTCATCTTGTAGAAGCAAGGCCTCCAGTCCCTCCAGTTCTAAGTAATGCATTTTGTTTAGTCCATCCGAAATTATATCTACACAAAGACGTATATCTATATATAGCTGGTATTATATAATCATTTCTTTGTTGGAACTTACCATCTGTGAACATCTTCCAAAATATTCTTAGTTGGTTTCTCACCACCCCTTTTTGGGAGAGAGAGGGAGACGGATTTCTGGGGATTGTACCCCCAGCCTCCATACTTGCAGGGCACACATTCTACAGAGCTACCCCCTCAGCCCCCAAACATCAGGTTTTGAATATTGTCATGCCCGGAATCTGAAGAAACCTTAACTTCCGGTAGTGATAAAGACACCAGATGGTTGTGGTTGTAGGAAAAGAAGAGAGCAGGGCTAGTATTTCCAGATTAAATATAGACCTAGGAAGTCCCCTTGAGAGTCTGGCTGGGGTGGACCTGACGTAACCTTAGCATCCCAGACATCTGCCGGGAGCTGAAAGGCGTCTGTCTGTACGTAATGGCTCAGCGGCTGGCCTCTCAAAGTTGTCCTTTTTTTAAAAAAAAAAAAAAAATGCACTTTGGAACATGTTCTTTAAAGAACGTTTATTGTCTAAATATGGCTTCGTTCATTCTTATAAAAAAAACATTACTTGGACATTACATTTACTGGATTTCAGTTCAAAAGGAGTCCTAAGGCAGTTCTTAACCGTGATGGAAGTACACTTTGATGGTGTCTACGTGAAAAAAAATAACACTCCACAGAGAGCTGTTTGATGCTAATGTGTCCTTCAAACATGGCCTCTCGATACTAGAAATACGTAAGTTCATGTACATAAAACTAAAAGCAAAGAAAGGCACAGCTGGCTATATCGTGTATACAAGCAGAGGTCAACGTATGTAGAATTAAAGCGAGAAAAGGCTTCACATCCTTATTAGTTACATTGAAAACATTAGGAAAGGGTCTTCACTGTCAGTGTTCAACACTCCAGAGCTAACAGGATTAAAAAAAAAAAAAACACAAACATTAAAATCCACTTAATGCAAAACAGACTTCCATAGAGAGCTGAATATATATATATATATAAAAAAAACTTTTTAAAATGCTAACATACATCTAGATTATCCGTGTTAGGAAAAGTGCAAACCAAATTGTCCTTCTCATGACACAGGTAAACTAGCCCATGGGAACGAACTGGCGTCATCAGTTCTGAGTCCTTCCGTGGCTGACAGAGGTGACGGTGGTGGCGGTGGCGGGTGGCGGTGACGGCTGTCATCATGACTTCTGAGAGCTGGGGGACAGCAGCACTGGGGAAGAGGCTCTGTCCAGACTGGGGAGCGGCACGGGCATGTGACCGTTGAGCAGTGTAGGGAACTGAAAGGGACAAGAAGCATTGAGTAACTGGGACAAGGCCATCTGGGAGCTGGCTTTCCTCTAATGCATAGACAGACAGACAGACCCACGGATGCTGCTTTCTGAGCCCAGAGGTAGGAGTTGGCTGCTGAGGATTTCACAAAGGTTACCTAGAGCGACAGGGAGAGGCCCAGGAAATTCCCCCATTCTGTGTGCCTAAGGTCCTAAGCTGTCCCTCGCGTGTTGCGGTGAAGTCTGTCCTACTGCTATTTTTCTTAAAGGTTCTAAGCTAGTTTGCCGATTTGCTTTAACTGTCGAGGGGTGAAACTGGAAACCGAGATTCTCCACCTGTGGGTCAGTTATCTCAAATTTTGAAAGTTGCTGTCCGGTTCCCACAGCACAACAGAGACGGCTGTCGGTTCTTGTCCAAAAAAACGAGGACGGGGAGCGGGACTCACAGCTCGGCAGTTAACAGTGCTGACTGCTCTGTTGACAGACAACCTGAGCCTAATTCCAGCACCCATGTCGCATGGCCTAGCTCTGTTCCCTGCGCCCGCCCCGGGAGATGTTGTCCTGGCCTGTGTGCATTTTTCTAAAAGAAAGACGATCTTAATCTTTCCTGGGGGTGAGAGAATACTTTCCCTGATCTAATATCAGTGCATTAGCTCACCCTTGCACAGGCAAACAGTGAGATTTCTGTGTTGCTGGTAACTAAGATTTCGTTGCTAGCGGAACGAAAGCACGGGGATTTCATAACTGGAACAAATACTTCAGCTGTGAACTCGTACGAAGAAGCGTGAGCAGCAAAAGCATCCTTGTAATATGTGCCTGGCCACTCAGAGCTCGAGTTCTGCGTTGCCAAAGGTGCGGTGTGGCCAGCTGATTCCCCCAGGTACTCTTGTGGCTTAATCCCTGTTTAGTCCAGGAAAGTTAAATATTAAACCTGAGCACTAAATATCAAATGGCACAGCCTGGCACATGCTAGAGGCACAGTAAATATTTGTAGAATGAGCGAATGCTTTTTCCGCTAAACTATTCCGGTAACACATTCAAATGCCTTTGCTTCTCTGGGGGCCGCCGTTGCACTGGGTCACCAGGAGCATGAAGTAGGCTTTGTTATCACCCCTTCGTAAGTGAGAAAAACAACTTAGCGAGGGTCGGACTAGCTCAAGGTTATCATAGGTCCTAAGCAAAAGCGAGCTTTTAGCCCCAGCTCTCCTAAACAGCTCTCCTCTTTTAACTTATGTAAGGGTGACAGGGGTTGGGGGGTGGGGGTGGGGGGGGGGTGGGGGGGTGGGGGGGAGCTCTAAGGGGTTGTCTTTCCCGGAGCTTCAGGACCTCTACATTTTGTGGGACTTTGTTTCTGTCGAGTTCCCAGATCGATCTGCACACACTTAAATCTTTCTAAGCCAAGGCCAGCTCCTGAGGGGACTTCAGGTGAACTGTAGAAGCATCTCTCTCTCTCTCTCTCTCTCTCTCTCTCTCTCTCTCTCTCTCTCCCCCACCACCACCATTTTTACTGGTGCCTATGAGTCATCTTTAGTGCCAGCTTTTTCCATGTGTTGGGATGGATTGCTGGCCCTCTGCATGCCCCTATGTGTCACACTTCTCTTGATTATCTTGGGTCCCCACCCTGAACATCCCCCCCCCCCAATCAATACCTTCCCCGGAATGTTTATCGGCTCTTCTCCTGTCACAGCTATAAAAAGTGTGCCACGCTAACAAGTTCTATAGAGCACAGTCCCAGTTGGGAGGCAAGCGCACCTCCTCTACCCTGATTCTGCCTGCCTTTGAGGTGTATCCCAGTGTATTTCTGGATCAGGCTCTAGATTCACGCTCGGCCCCAGTCTTTGGCCCCTCTCTTTCTTTTCTGAAGCATTCTGCAGGTAGAAAGCATACCTCTTCCGCAAAGATTAGTGCCTTGTCTTCTCTCTCCCTGGTTGAAATTCTTCCCTCTCTGCTCTAATCTGCTACAAGCATGGTCTTAAGTGGGCCGGCGCACACCTGTCCACCCAACATTCAGGAGGCTGAGGCAGGGGGACCACTCTAAATTTAAGGTCAGCCTGGGCCACAAAGTGAGTTCCAAGCTAGCCACAGTCTACAGTGTATGACCCTGTGCCGATCACTCTTCCCCTAAGATAGACAGACAGACAGACAGACAGAGCATTGTCTCAGGAGATCCGTGCAGCAAGGCCTTCGCTCCACCAACTCCTTCACTAAGGATTTCAGTTTTGCTTTTCCAAACAAAGCTCACACAGGAAACATGCTCACTCTGCTCCAAATGTGCTGGAGGTTATGTCTTCTCTCTCATTCACCAACACCCAGTGTATGTAAACGAGGCTTACTGTTTTTATGCATTTTGAAGGCGCCCTTCAGTAATCTGCATTTGGAGAAGTCCACTTTGATATCTTACTATTTGTCTTCGGAAATCTCATTCCTCTTAAGATGTTTGTTTTCTGTTTTTAAAACTCCCGCCTCCAGAGCCGGGCGTGGTGGCGCACGCCTGTAATCCCAGCACTTGGGAGGCAGAGGCAGGCGGATTTCTGAGTTCGAGGCCAGCCTGGTCTACAGAGTGAGTTCCAGGACAGCCAGGACTACACAGAGAAACCCTGTCTCGGAAAAAAAACAAAAAAAACAAAAAACAAAAACAAAAACTCCCGCCTCCAGAGCCGGGCGTGGTGGCGCACGCCTTTAATCCCAGCACTTGGGAGGCAGAGGCAGACAGATTTCTGAGTTTGAGGCCAGCCTGGTCTACAGAGTGAGTTCCAGGACAGCCAGGACTACACAGAGAAACCCTGTCTCGAAAAACCAAAAAAAAAAACAAAAAACAAAAAAAAAAAACAAAAAAAAAACTCCCGTCTCCAACTTTTACATGTCCCACTGTTCTTTTTTTATGAAAAGAGTAATAATATTTTAAAAGATGCAGAATTGTTTCCCTTTGCACTCGGATCCAGTCCTAACTTGCGAACTCTAAGCCACCCATGCAACCTGTCAGCCACCCAGGCTAAGTCGTCGTAGCCCCCTTCCAACCTCCCCCGCTGGGTTTTGAAGCTCTTTGCAGATGGCCGTTGTATGCAGTAACCTGCAGGTTTCTAATTGTAAATTAGGAACCCGTTGTCTGCAGCGGTTCTCAGATTGTAGTTCCTACACTAGAACATTATTAGAAATGTGAACGTCTTATCAGAAGCGGCCTAGCATCCTTACTTGACACGCTATCCACGTGACCCTGATGCACGCGCTGACTTTGCTGTGTGATACGGACACCTCCCAGCTCCCAGAGATCCTGGCTGTCAATCCACTGTGGGAATGAACTCTCTTCACTGTTGGGAGTACTGGAATAGAAACAAAGCCCCACTGGTTCCTTGTGGCTTTTCCTAGAAGATCTGTAATCTCTGTACCAATCAGATGGCAAGACTCCCGAAAACCATAGAAAAGAGAAGCTGTTAAATTTTCAAATATTCCCTGAGCTCTGCAGAAGCCCCAGGTTAGACTCTACAGGGGTGTGGTCCTACCCCCAAGGGGCTGATGTGTTCCTACAACTCCCTCACGCCACGCTTCTGCTAGACTGTGCCACTTGAGGTTAAGATGGTAACGACCAACATGCTCACTGTGCCTGACCAGAACTGAGCTGGGATGGGACTTAGGGCCAGGGAGAGAAGGAAATTCGATTACTCCGGGGAGTAGTCACATCATGACACCTTACTCCAAGCCTGCCAGGAAACCAGAAGCACACAATAGCAATCTAAACCTCCGAAGCTCCTCCATCCTTCCTAGGAGAGCGTCAATCCTTTTGTGTTCTTACAGAGGGGTACTCAGCAAATACTAACCCTGCTAAGCAAGGCGACCACCTGAGAGGACAGGCTGGAGCTCATACCAGCTCTTATTAGCATGTGGGTGTTGGCATCTTGTCACCAGGCCTTCAGTGGCGACTGGCATTTGTGCGCCCGTCGATGGGCTAGAAGCTGGGAGATAGCACGGCGAACAGGCTATGGCGCTTGCCTTTTCGGGGTTCCACTCTCTAGTGGAGTTGGCCCGATCAGTGGGTAATGCTAACACAGAATGTTAAGGGCGGTGACCGCGAGTTTGAGGTGAGCCGTCCTAGGCCAGGGGAAAGCAGGCTGGGTAAGACCAAGCTAGACAGACATCGAGGAGAACAGTCAGCATTGTTTCATTCCTGCCCTGCATGTTTTCACATCCTCAAGACAGTAACACCCTGAGAGGGTGAGTAGATCCTGTTCTCCACGGGATCATGAGTAGGCCTCCCGGAAGATTCCAGAAGGAGAATGAATAATGAATGTGTTCACCCGAACTCAGGGAGGTCTTCATTATTCTTTAACCATATGCGGCATGGTCTCTTGTTACAAAATTTGAGCTTGATTATAGTAGCGATGCAGGTAACGTTTCTACACCAGTTTGGAAAAAATGGTTCACTGTTTCTGTTTTTCAGTGTTTTACATGTGAATATATTGGCCAGTTGGGTTCCTATTTTAAAGTCTTCTATTGAGCTTTTATAAAATCCATGTTTTAATTTTAAAACATTTCTGCAGTCAATTTCCAGTTTTCCTAATCATGTGGAAGTATCTAGAACACTTTGGTTTTTTGTTTTGTTTTGTTTTTGTTTTTGTTTTTGTTTTTGAGACAGGGTTTCTCTGTGTAGTCTTGGCTGTCCTGGAACTCACTCTGTAGACCAGGCTGGCCTCGAACTCAGAAATCTGCCTGCCTCTGCCTCCCAAGTGCTAGGATTAAAGGCGTGCGCCACCACGCCCGGCTAGAACACTTAAAAGAATCCATGTTTGGATTTCTAATATAAGTTCCTCTTTTCTGCCCCTAAAATATCTGTGCAACCCAATCCTTATGAATGCCCCCTTGGAAACTTGAACTTAGGAGCTCAGTGGCAGAAGACACGGTCAGAGCCTGTGTGGGATTGAGAGGAAAGCCGTCCCCTGGATGACTCCTGTTTAAAAAGCTCGCTTGCAGACACTTACCTGGAAAAGCGTGTTTGGCCCCTGCAGCCTGGCAGGACTCAGCGGGGCGACCGGACTAAGGCTGCTCCAGAAGTGAATGCTGGGAAGGAGCGGGCTCGGGGTCAGAAGCAGTCCGCTTGGTGTCTAGAAGACAAGGCAACAGGCAGGTCTTGATAGGGGTTCACCTAACACCAGCCGTGACCGAAAGCAGCCCAATGGTTAGGAGCAGGCCATGGACAGTGAACCAAGCCTTGCCTCCTAACTGGGCAACTGGGCAACTTTAGTTCTGTCTACATGACTAGGACCAGTTTAATTCTCCTCAGTGCTAAGTCTATGTGCAGTCCTCAGGCAAGCTATCCTCGGTTGGAAAAGGCAGGTTTGTAACAACCTTCCCCCTGCTGCCAGTAGACAAATGTACGAACTGAACAGGATCCCTGGAAGGGGCTTCATTTCTTATCAACGTGTTTGGCCCCGGTGGACACCGATCACACACCCAAAAGCCTACAACCCCCACGGGCACCCTCGCTTGTAAAAAGGTCATCGCGGGCTTCCCGTGCCATTATCAACAGCCCTGTAATAACTGAAATTCTATGAGCGTGGACTGCAGCCGCTTGTTTGAGCTGATTTGGCCGACTTCACCCCTGGACGTGGGGCTGGGAAGAATTCATCCGCTCTGGCGATGGAAGGTAGGGCTGGAGAGCCAGAACTCCGCGTTTCTTAGAAGTGACGGACGGGGCTGGCATTTGCGTGCACACACTCGGCAGGAGGCCTGGCCCCGCAAGCCAGCTAAAGGGCAGCAGAAGCAACCCGGCCGAGCCAGTAAATCTGCACAACTTTTCTTCTTCTCAGCAGACGCAAAAGCCCTGGCCCAGGGTGTCTGCACCTCTGGTTACCAGAAGGAGCCCCTCAATAAGACTCTTTGTGTAAGAACACAGCAAAGGCACCAGCATTAAAGATTGCATCATGCTGGATGCTGCCGTGTTATTTTTTCCTAGAACTTGGCCCCGGCAGCCTCCTCCGTAATTATCGAGAGCATTTGAGCTTAAACCTAAATTGAAAGATTTGCTCTGTTCACCAGGAGAGAGACAAATATCCAGTTGGTCTTCTAACCGAAGTGCTGAATGGTAAACAAACCTAAACCAAGTCCTTTGAGTCTTTGGTTCCACGGCATTTCCTTCTACATATTGAATGGCCAAGGGGTTACTAGGATAAATACGTGTTTTGAGTCCATGCTCCACTTTTTTTTTTCCTAGTTGGAGACAATTTCACAAGTGTGCTAGGCCAGCTGGCCTCACGGTAAACAAGGAATGGCTGAGTGAGCTCGGCTGGGGTTCCCATGTTCAGAACCTCTACCCGCTAGCTAGACACCCTCTCTGGGCCTCAGTCTTAATCTGTCAAATGGGGGGAATGAAAATGCATGCTATTATTGCAGGGTTGCTGGGAAGACAGGTAATTCACCTGAGACTCTTAATATATTACAATATATTGTGTTAATTTTATATAGTAATATAATACACATTATTTTATATGTTTATCTTCTATATATTATACTATATGTATAAAAGTATATACAATAATATATAAAATAAAATATAAACAATAATATAAAAGTATATACAATGAAATAAATATATATGTATGTATATATATGTATGTATATATATGTATGCATATATATGTATGTATATACATATACATACACACACACACACACACACATATATATATATATATATATATATATATAAAACCAATACATAGAAATGTCAAGTCTAAGCGACTTGAGTAATTTGTAAGTCAGGTATAAAATGTACCTGACATACTCATTAAATGGAATTTATCCATTCAGGGGAGAATTCTCAACTGGGTACTAAAAAGTACTGGTGGGTTGGGGGCCCCAGTCCACATACCCAGGTGATTTGAGATACTTCAGAGCCAGGTTCAAACCCCAGTGTGTCGCATTAACATTTAATAACCAGGGCTTTCTGGTTCTACTCAAAGTCTACACCGTCTTCGAAACCATAAAGGACGCCGCCTTTTTCTCATCCAAGGCCACAAACTCACACTATGCGAAGCACAGGATTTCTGTTTCCATAGTCTACCATTTCCATCCCCTCTGGATCTGAGGTGCTTGCACATTTGTTTCCAAGGACTACAGGATGCACATAGAATGCTGTGGCCTTCTGTGTCTCATGGTGAATACATTTGAAATGTCTTCTATAATATATGCAAATAAACACTGTGAAATGACTTCATTAACTCTTCCCCCCCAATTGCTGTGCTCCCTGGAGATCCTGTGGCCTTAAAGGAAGGACCGTTTGGGAACTTCCAAAAGAGCCATGCTGGGTTATCTGAGGACTCTGTAGAGCCTCTGAGGTGTCTCTGCCTGACCTGCAAAGGGCGGACTTTGGGGACAGTTGGGGAGCCTGGGAATGCCTGGCTTAACAGATGGCCAGAGTCGTTCCTGATGTCAGTGAAAGGCACGCCCCGGTCGGTGGGCATTTGTTTGCAAGGAGAAGGAAGGGCCTTCCCACTAGGATCTCCTTTCCCTTCCTCCCCATTCAACTCCACTTAATTCTGGGTCTCCTAGAGAGCTTACACATGTGAGCAGCTGACTGCATTCAGATGTGTTGCAGCTGTGTGTTCTGGTCCACAGCCCTTTGTCTGCACCAACCTTTCCTACTCCTCTCCTCTCCTCTCCTCTCCTCTCCTCTCCTCTCCTCTCCTCTCCTCTCCTCTCCTCTCCTCTCCTCTCCTCTCCCCCCCACCCCCCATTAGAAATGGCACCTCCTGGAAGCAAACCCCAGTCCTCCCCTCAGGCTGATGGGATCTCTTTCATGGTGCTGAGTTTTGAAAATACTATGGATCCCCTTTTCCCCTCCTGAACATTAAACATGTTCTGCCTCACACTGTGCTCATTCTTTGGATTCCTCTTTCAATGGCCATTGGAGAATTTGTTCATTGTTTTCAGCCTTGTGCCCTTCCTTCTCAGGGGCTCTGACTAATGTTAGGTCTGAAGCCCAGTACCCGTGGCTCCTCTGAGCACTTCAAGCCCCGCCCCCTGCCCTAAGCCCCTCCCTCCCAGGGGCGGGGCTTTTCTTCCCTTCTTCCTGTCCCCTCATTCCCACTCCCCCAAGCCTGATTCCTATTCTAACTAGTCATTTTGGCTACACTGGTCTCTTGGACCGGTCTGTCTCTCCTCTCACGGTCCAGTTTAGTCTACCAGCCATGTTCAGCCCGGGCTCTTGCCTTCTTTCTCTACATCTACTTTAAAAATCTGCATACGTCAAGAGTAACCATGTCCTCCTTCTCTTATATATATTTTTTTTTCATTCATCTTCTCCTGAAATGACCTGCATGTTCAAAACCGAACTCACTTTTCAAATCCACCTCTTCTGGAGACTTCCCGTTTCTGTCGGCAAGTGCCGTCAGCTGTGTATCTCAACATATATGCTGACTGAGACCGAAAATATTTGTAGAAACAAGCACAAAATGAGACATGATTTCTGCACACATGGCCCTACCTACCACCACTCAGCGTCCCAGGCACCAGACAGAAATAGTACCTTCCTTGGGCTCATTTTCAACGTCTCTCTCCACTTCCTTCTGGGCTGCATTTAGATCCAATCAGCTACCATCAGGGACATTCTACAAGTCTTCCTGGTCATCCGCTGGCTCTCCCACTCGCCCCTCAAGTTGGTCACCCAGCCCCATGGCTGATGGTCTCTCAGATCCACTCCCCCGTCTGTGTCTGTTACAGCCCAGCATCTCCCTTGTCCGTCCGTTAGCTGGAGTGTCACAGGTATACCATCTGGGTACAGCGGCCCCTGCTGTATCTGTGCTATCGGGGTGACAGCTACCACACAGTTCATACTGTTACTGTGAGGGGACCGAAAGAAGGGAAGGAAAGCCCCGCCCCTGGGAGGGAGGGGCTTAGGGCAGGGGGCGGGGCTTGAAGTACTCAGAGGAGCCACAGGTACTGAGTAACAGTAACTGGCTTTCCGGTGTTTCCCCTTGTCTCAAGCCCACCGCTGCCTTCATTCCCTCCCATCTGACTAAACTCTAAGTCTTCTTCTAAAGCTGCTCCTCCCCCTTGCCTCACGCTCTTCCCAGCCCGTGGTGCTCCCGCCCTGTATGCCAGAAAGATCTCCGCCGCTCCCTCAAGCCCCTCACCCCACTGTGACTGTCTCTTCCTTGGCTACTCTCAACATCTCACTCCTCTGGGGGCCAGTTTAATCCCTTCTTCCCAGGGACCCTACCACCCAGGCTTGAACCCCCTAGCACCAACCACAGCAGCTTACACGGGAGGGGGCGGGGCTCCAGTCAGGTTTCGGGGGACTGAGCCAACTGTACATGCTTGTGCTGCTCGGGTCTCCTCTTGCAGGACATAGCTGTCTAGTGTGCATGCGTGCATGTATGTGTGTGTGTGCACACTTCATCAGGGATAGGCCCCGAGGTGGTAAAACAGGTCAGTTTCATGACCTTTACATGTCTTGTAAAAAAAAAAAATCTATGTTCAGTGGTCATTTATTAACTCTCATGAGAAGTCCGTGTTCTACTTGGCTTATGCCTCTAGAAGTTGTTAATTTCCCATCAAACCACGTCAACTTCTTGGGCAGTTTTCATGACCAGAAATTACATTTGGCTCCTATTCTTTACCTTCTGGGCAGCAGCTATAAGCTCATGAGAAGCTACACACGAATCTTGGTATCCCTGGGGCAGCAAGCAAATGCCTGGGTATTCAGGGACTAGCTCTATGTGTTTAGAAAGAAGGCAGAGAGGAGACTGGGTGTGGCCTGCCCAGGGGCGGTGAGTCGATATCTTTGCTGATGTCTTGAGTGGGCGCTGGAGACACTAGGAAACCATTCCGACTTCAGGAAGACCAAAGGAGAAACCCTAACACATAGATCTTAAAGGTGGTAGAGAGGCCAACAGATTGCATGAAAATGGTGCCCCAGAGTTCAACATTGTTTTCAATAGCTGGGCCACGGGTAAAGGCATTTGCCACCAAGTCAGAGTTTGATCTCCTGGATTCACATGGTGGACGGAGAGAACTAACTGCTACAAGTTGTCCTCCGACCTCCACACATATGTGCCACGGTCCACACGCTGCCGCCATCATGCACACAATAAATAAGTATAAGTTACTGGATCTCGAGAAAGTCACAGAGTTGTCTTAATTTGATTTAAAAAAAATTTTTTTTTTAAAAAAAATACTTCACTAAAGGAATAGAATCCCCCAAGAGGTTTGTGCAGCTCCAGTATGAAGGGATGAGGTGAGGAGGGTCTTACATCTAATGGAAGGGCTGAGAGTGACTGAGACAGACCAGAAGAGATGGACGAACCATGGGTGGCCGACTAGAAGAGAGGAGAGGGGCAGCAGGCTACCCCAGGGCACAAGGAGAGAAGGCACTCCCTTAATTGTTGATCTGGGGATAACTTGGAAGCCAAGAAACCATCCTATCTCACTGCAAAGACCTACAAGGAAGTTCTCTGCCTGTAGGAAAGGTCACTATGAACAGAACTTGGCTGGGGAAATGTCAACAGAAGAAGA
Source organism: Apodemus agrarius (assembly GCA_964023405.1). NCBI lineage: Eukaryota > Metazoa > Chordata > Mammalia > Rodentia > Muridae > Apodemus > Apodemus agrarius. Next base: position 38,982,134 of record OZ030026.1, on the reverse strand, counting down.
AGAAGAAGAAGGAGGAGGAGGAGGAGGAGGAGGAGGAGGAGGAGGAACAACAACCCTGGAGAGAAGGGAGAGAGAGGGGGAAACATGTTTTTCTTCTGATGATAACAGCAAGAGACAGGAAGATGGAAACCGCCCCAGAAGTGGGGTGTGGGGGACAGGATGCCCACACTCTGGTCCTCCTACAGTGCTCCAGACTCCTGCTTTCCTCACGTGGCCTCAAAGCTGTCTCGCCACCCCATAATGAAGGAAGTAGGCTTCAGCCTTTCTAACCCAGCAGGCTGTCTCTGCTCAGCCTGAAATCCCAGGCTGCTGCTGAGCAAAAACCAGGAGGCTTGCACAGCCGACCGGTGGAGATGCGTGCCCGGTGCTAAAACATCTCAGATTTTAGCATCTTGCCCAGCACAGGTGAGACAAACAGGAGTCTTGGCAGAAATGGGAAATATAATGCCTCGGGTTCCGAATTAACTTCACCTTGGGGGAGACAGGCGCGACGGAACACAGATGCAACGTGGCAGGAAAGAGGGACAGATGAAACCAGCATGCAGAGGCGTCAGAAGTCTCAGCTGGCACCTCGGCTGCCAAGGTGCCAGGAGGGCTTCACACCCCAGCCCCTTCCCCTCTGCCAACGCGGACAGCGAGTGCCTTGCATTTCAGCGACAGGCAGATGGGACCCCTGTGCCTGAGCTCTGACGTCATCACTTCTCTCTGTACCTAGCTGACTTTTGCTCGGGGTTGTTCAGCCCCTTGTTGGAGAAGTCCCCTGCCTGGACACTATTTATTATAAATCTAACCCCCAAGAGCGATGTCTGTCCTGAGCTCTTCGCAGCCCTGCCGAGAGGCGGCCCCTGGCACTGTGGGAGCGGCACATCCGTGCGGACTTTTCTTTTCTGCACATCACAAAGTTGAAGATGAGGTGTTCAGATCTGAATGTGGACCCAACGACACATGTGGGAAGGGGCAGTGATCGTGTGACATGTCAAGGCTCCTCATTTACAGGGGACTGGGTTAGTAGAACACACACCTCCTCTGCTGTAAAGAACGCTTACCCTCGGGATGGGGGGTGGTGAAGGTTTAGGGCGTGTCCTCCCAGAAGACCAAATGCTATGTGCCGCTTCACAAAGCATACCCTACAGGAGAAAAGAGTCTTTCCATGCTTCAGGGGAAGTGCTAAGGTAGGCAGGGAGGCCCATGAGCCAGGAAGTGAGCCCTCCCTTATGATGTATTCCAGGGTGCTCGTCCTGTTTCTGAACCCCACCCCCACATCCCATGGAAAAGGGGGAGTAGGAGAACTGAGGGTGGATGGGTAAGCTCCTGGGGGACCCCCGTGAGGGGTGCTTTACTAGTGATCTAATTTTTTTTTCCTCCGAGACAGGGTTCCTCTGTATAGCTCTGGCTGTCCTGGAACATACTCTGTCACGATTAACCCCTGAGAGTCCTGTCTGGTCCGAGTTAAACCACTGATGGAGGCTGAAAGGAGGCGTGTGTGACTGAATTTTACCAGATCGCTGCCCTTCTCTCCCTCTCAGTTGGCTGCCCACAGCCAGAGGAGGAGCAAGGCCCATTCCAGGAGCATGCAGTCTCCGGTGGCCTTTAGATCCTGAGGTCACACTAGGTCCCCAAGCAACCTGTGTGACACCTCTTTCCAAACATTCACTCTCTCTCCATTTCTACCTTTGTCTCTGTCTCTGTTTCTCTCTCTCTCTCTCTGTCTCTCTCTCTCTTTCTCTCTCTCTCTCTCTCTCTCTCTCTCTCTCTCTCACACACACACACACACACACACACACACAGAGAGAGAGAGAGAGAGAGAGAGAGAGAGAGAGAGAGAGAGAGAGAGAGAAAGCCTGGGCCGCATTTTAGGATTTCTTGGTAATCACTCCATGAAAGCTACATCCTCTGGGCCTGACCCCACATGCCTGAGGACACAGGCCCTCTCTCTTCCAGAAGCCAGGCAGCCTTCCCAGGCATTCTCTCAGGTTTTAGGCTGTTCCAGTAGGTTCCATCTCTAGGGACTGACTATGTTCAGATGTTAGAATCCCTCTCTCAGGTCAAGGTCCCTCTGCTTCTGTCCCCTGCCCTGCCCAACCCCAGTCCCAATGAGCTCACGGTATCTAGGACCAAAGCCATCATAGCAATTTTCCTTGAGATAGCAGGGTTGCTGCTCAGAGTAGGGGTTGCAGGCTCACAGAGAACCCAGGTGCCGAAACTGGGGATGACCTCGGCCTGACTTTGGACCACTCTCCACCTTACAGTCATACACACTAAGGCCCAGACCCTCCGCCTGGCAGCCTTCCCTCTTCCTACCTGCCTGAGCCGCAGCGCCAACTGTTACTTGAGAGGCGGATTCCTGCCTGTTGCCAGGCAGCCTTACTTCGGTAGGGGATGCTAATCTGGGAGTGCGTGTGCCCGTTCCAACCTATCACAGGAGTCCCGGGGCCTCTCCTCAGTAAGGAGTGTAGCTCCTCCTGGCACTTCACAATTTATTCACAAAAAATAAGCTGTCACGTGACCCCCGGGAAGCCTTGCAAAGCAAAATAGCAAAGAATTGCTGGCCACTGGTCCGCACACCCCATGGACCATTGTCGGGGAAGGAGCGGCCGGGTCTTCTCCCCGAGGGAGAAGTTGGTGTGCGCGCTATGACACAGGAGGCAAGGTGGGTGATGTGTGCCGGGTGTCTGGCACACGCAAAGAATTTGGTGTCTACTGTTGGGGCGGACAGGGACAACAGTGACAACAACAAGGACAGAGGCGAAGCTGGCTGGGTTGGGTAGCTTGTCCACCATCCCAATGTATTGTTACTGTACAGCATCCCCCAGAAAGCAGATGCCCGCTCTCCCACACCTACGAAGCCGGGGAGGCAGAAAACAGAACCTAGCCCAGCGCTGCTAATTTCTACCACTAGCTTCCATCTGCTTCCATCTGGGACCACCTAGCCTGTCTGCCCTGAAGCCGAACCTAACGCCGTTGACACTTCTGAGGGGAAAAGGCCACCTTTTCCAGGGGCTCCTAACAGCTAAGACTTAGATACTCCATGAGTTCTCCCATCTCTTCCCCATGAGATGAGCTTCTGCACAGAAATCCTGCTTTTGGTGGGGACTTTCCTTCTACACGTCACACTCGTGTTTCTCCCCCCCACCCCCACCCCCGAGACAGGGTTTCTCTGTATGGTCCTGGCTGTCCTGGAACTCACTCTGTAGATCAGGCTGGCCTCGAACTCAGAAATCCGCCTGCCTCTGCCTCCCAAGTGCTGGGATTAAAGGCGTGCGCCACCACCGCCCGGCTCGTGTTTCTTGTTAAAGGTCAACATGACCCACACAGCTCCACACCATCGGTAAAATGGATCTTCTATCTTCAAAACGTCCTAAGGCCTAAACATCCCATCAAGTTCCTAGAGGTCTCCCCACCCCCAGAGCCTGGTCACTGTGGTCATAAGAAACAAATCTCCCTCTGTGGCCAGGATACCAAGCCTTTCCTCGTGTGTGTGCCTCTCGGCGTACACAGTGATATTGGGACACTGGCCAAGGGACATCTCTCAAGGAGAACGGGAGTGGTTCTCCCTGCTTTCCAGCTAGGATCATGGGAATTGTGTTTACCTGTGCGGTGAAAAAGGCTGGAGTGAGAGATCCTGAGGGGAGGGCTGGGCTGTTGAGGGCGATGGAGCCGATGTCGGTGCCGGAGAGCAACAGTTGGGGTGCAGAGATTTCCAAGCCTTTGGGTTTTTTGCCTTTTGGGGGAAGAGATGGACACTTGGTTTTGGAGCCCGATGACAGATTTAGGGGCTCCAGAGAATCCGGGTCATGGCAGGCTGCCTCCAGGAAGAGGCTTCTATGTTCGGAAGGGAGGGGAGAGTTGGGGGACAGGGACGGGGACGGAGATGAAGAGGGTGACGCAGACGAAACGCTGGCAGCATTTGGCAACATTAAAGAGGAGATCTTGGCTGAGACAGACGAGGCCAGGAAAGCAGACGCCGCCGCGGCCTCGGATGTGGAAGGCAGGGACACCACAGGCCTGTCGATGTGCTTGTCGGTTTTATTGGTCACAAACCTGATCACAGTCCTGACTTCTTCCACGGGGGGACTGTCATCGCAGGGCTCCTCCAGCTTCTCCGTCTTGATGGTCTTGAAGGCCTCTGGGGCGTTCTGCAGGGAGTTGATGGTGAAAGACGAGTAGAGGCCGGAATGGATGTACTCGTTGCGGCTGGCGCTTTTGAGGGAGGACAAGCCGTGCTTGTGGACCTCTCGGCCTTCCGGGGACACCTTACAGTCACTGTCCTGCAGCAGGAGGCTCTCCCGGCTAATCTCTACGGCGTGAGGGTCCATCTTCAGGATATCCGGGAAAGAGACGAACTTGTACACAAACTTCTGCCCAATGACTTTCTTGATGATGTTCTGTGAATGCAAAAACCGGACATTTAAGACGGGTGAGCCAGAGACTGGGAAGGAGGGGGGCCCGGGCACAACGAATGCTGGCAGCAGAAGCGCCGCCATATTCCCGACGCCCACGGGGTGCCCGCGAGGAGTGACGTCAGAGACCGAATGCTCACATTCACACTCTGGTCCTGTCGATCAGGAGCAGTGAGGTCTCTTTCCAGCCTATGGCAACTTTCTCATCAATTATCTGTGACAATTGTGTAAGGGTCAAAACTGCCACTGAGTCGGCGCTTACTGCGTAGCCGGGATGATTCAGACCTTAGGGCTTATCGTTTGCACAGTAATACTACAGGCAGGTTTGGTCAGTTTTGTTTTGCAATTAGGAGAGAACGCTGGGGAGACAGCCTAGTGAACAGATCGCACGCGTGAGGCCCTGAACTTTGGATCATCAGCACCCATGTAAAAGGGGTTATGGGGATCTCTGGGACAAGCTAGATGTCTGGGATGGCTAGCTAGACCATCCTGAATCCATGAGCTCTGGGTTCAACAAGGGTTCCTGTCTCGGGATGTAAAGGGGAGAGTAATTGACTGGCATCAAGACCTAATGGCAGTCTTGTGGCTACAAACGCACATGCATGCGCACGCGCACAGGAGCACGCATATGCCCACACGTGCGTGCACGCCACATAACGCATTCGGAAAAACAAAAATTCTGAGAACTGGAAGACAAACTTCCAGTATTGCAGTGCCTCACCTGGCCAAGATCAAGCAAGAAGTGGCCAGGGAGGATCTCCTTCACCCTACCACGGTACGGTCTTACCTGCCTGTGGGAAGTAAGAGAACACAATGAAATACTAACAGGAAAGCACTCTGCTGGGAAGCATCGGAGAAATGTTAGCGCCACCCAGCAACGCAACATTTTCTTCAGTCAGGCAGCCGTTTCCGGCAAGAAAGCCACCGGAGAAAACGAAATCGCCTGCTTGGGTGTTTACGGCATTCGGTTCATATTCTGAGTCGCTGGTGTCGACTTCTGACTCTTCAGAAGTAGCATCAGGATATAAATGGAAAATGAAAATCTCTACGAAGGCAAAGGTTTTCTCAGCCCACGAGAGAGTGAGTTTTATGAGGAACGCGCTATGCTGTTCTTAAGGTGATTTGAGCTGGGAGAGTGATCCCTGGAGAAGCTACCCAGATCCACGTCCGTCTGGCAAATACTGGCTTCAGGTCTCACCCTACGGTTGACTGGGAGTCCTAAGTACTCTGGGGGAGGAAAAGATGGCGTCCCTGTGGCTCATATGACAAAGACCCCTGTAGGTTTCCTTACAAACTCTTCCTCCTAAACCTTGTAAAAAAAAAATCAATCATTTGAGAGAGAAGCCCTTTATGGATTGAGTGCCCTATGAGTCTGGGAATCTGGTGTAATCCTACAGCAGCCCCCACGGAGGGAGGAAGGTAGCAGCCTTCCATTGCCAAAACAAGCATGGGGCTGGAGCCATAGCCACAGACTGCCAAGATCTCCTGGCACTAAAGCCAGAGCCTTTCCACACTTCCACACAGGGAAGAAGAAAACACAGTACCTCCCTCCCCCCCCATAGAGAGATCTCTGTAATTCCTGACCCTCCTTGAATACTCACAGCTTATTCTAACAATGACCATGTTAGGTTTTTGCCTGATACCTTATCACATTTCCCCTACCCCTTACTACAACAGGAGAGAACCTAGCTGCTGTGTTACTGAGATTTTTCAAGAAGAAATTCCTTGGGGGCGGGATTTTACAAGGGACACGTAAGGAAATCCCATCACGTGAATCCCAGAGAGAGTCCTTGTCCAGTAAAGCACACAGGTATGCCCTGTGCCAAGGAACAGAGCAGACTGATCCTGATGGCTGGTATGCTGGGGTTCTGGGCTGCAACTCACCCCACCAAATCCCGTGACCAAATCCCATGGTGACTCTAGCTGACCTCACCCCATGCTGGCAAATCTTCAGAGGAATCAGGGAAGCAAAGACGTTCTACCTGCTTCTGGGGAGCAGTGTCTCTACTGGAAAGAGCACCAGGCCTGGGTAGAGACCATGCCAGAAAAACCAGCTCCCCACAGGAAAAGGTCAAATCAGGGAGTCCAGGGCGTGCATGACCAGAAGCCAGCCACTCCTGTCCTAAAGGAGTATGTACTATGGAGTTCCTCTGCTAAAACTGCTGGGTCTTTATATTTATATCCTATATATTACATTTGTTTTCCTTATAGCTCTTAATACTTTCCTGTTTGGCAGAAAACTTTTTTTTCCTCCTCCACCACTTTGAATACTCATCTAAATTGAGTGACTTTGTTGAACCTAAATACTTACACAGAAGGAACAGATAAACTGTTGCTTCAACTGACCAGTCAGTCCCACAAACTAATTTTTTTTTTTTAACGACTAGATCAAAGAGATGATTACTATGTTTGTGAGTTAACCAACGAGTAATTAGGGACTGGTATCAAAATGACAGTTTTAGGATCTAACAAGATTGCCCAGTGGTTAAGGGCATAGACTGATTTGCTTTGGGACGACCTGAGCGCTAGACTGCTAGCATCAGGGATACAAAATCTCTGAAAAGCACTTTGTCTCTCCTCCGAAGTGGTTGGTGTTTAAAAGCCAGTCACACAGCTGGAGAGGTGCTGGCCCTGACTTGCATGCCTTCCAGCTGACAAAGGACAGGAAACTGTGATACAGACTGAGAACGGAGTATTACGCAACACCAAAGAAAAGCAGGAAGGACAGAGGCGTGCTGCGACAGGGACAGAAGTCATTGTGCGAAGTGAGTTTTAAAGACTACATGTCGGATTATCTATTGACGCGAAATGTGTGGAAGGGAAAAATGTCCATCATAGGCTGGTATGCTGGCACCTGTGACCCTAGCACCCCCGGAGGTTGACGTAGCCGGATGGGAGGTGTGAGACCAGCCTGGGCTGCCCAGGGAAACTGCCTCAGAAATCTAAGAAGAAAAAGAAGCCTAGAAAGGGATGGAATGAAAGAGGGAGGAAGAGGAGGAGGAAGGGAAGGAGGGAGAGAGGGAGGGAGGAAGGAAAAGGGAGAGAAAGGAAAGAGACCATTTAATCAAAATGTGGATTACAGTCACCCACGTCCAGGAGAGACTTTGGCAGCAGTGTTTTTCAAACTCTGGCTCTTACAGTCTTTCTACCCCTCTCCCACCATTTTTGTTGTTGTTGTTGTTGTTGTTGTTGTTGTTGTTGTTGTTTTGAGATGGGGTTTCTCTATGTAGCCCTGGCTGTCCTGGAACTCACTCTGTAGACCAGGCTGGCCTCGAACTCCGAAATACGCCTGCCTCTGCCTCCCAAGTACTGGGATTAAAGGCGTGCGCCACCACTGCCCGGCTTCCACCATTTTATTTTCCTGTTTTTTTTGAGATAGTGTCTTATTGTATAGCCAGTCTGGAACTCAAGACAGATCAACCTGTCTCTGCCTTTTGAGGGCTAGAATTAAAGACATGTGCTACCACACCCAGCGCCCCATGGCATATTTAAGCCAAAACCTTCTACATAGACACACACCCCTGCAATGCCACGCCTCCTTTGAGAGCTTCTAGAACGGCTGTCTCACCAGTTTGTCGGCTCAGCAAATGCTCATGATGTATGTGTGGAGCACGCTTTACCGGGCCGGTACTTCAGTGCTGATCTCAGCCAGCACGTCCGACTTTTACGAGCTCAGATGGACTTCTTAGCCAACTCTCATTTTCACAATTTGCTTCTCGTCCTACTCCCTGGTCCAGCTCCATCTTCCAAGGGCTCCCTGGAATTGCAGCCTTCTGCCCTCTGACCTTGCCACGCCCCCTGCCCTGAGCCCCGCCCAGGAGAAATGTATGTCAGCCCAGTTCACACAGCCCAGTAGCTTCCCCCACCAGCCGGGGCTTTTCTCAGCCTTATGCTGAGAGCACAGCTGGGAAAGGGGACAATATCAGAGGTCCTTTCCCAGAAATATCCACTTGGTACTATTTCAGGGCTGTGCTGGGTTAAGTCTGTAGACTGAGACTGGCCAACCATCTGAAGCTTGTAGCCAGATACTCAATAAATCCGCACACGGAGGGTCCGGAGGGTCCGTGTCATTTATCAGCCTTAGCATTATGGTCCTTATTTTCTCTTCCTATTTCGCCAGCATTAATCCATTACCACTGCCTGCTCCTGGCCTGGCTGACAGTTTAATAAGACAACACGAAACTCCGAGATGGCTGCACATAGTCTAGTATTTTGGTTTTTGGTTTTTCTTCACAGTGCTGGGTTAAACGGCCCAAGGCTCAGCAGGCAGATTTACATCTGGTTTGTATATCTCACTAAAGGGGGCGGGGTGGAACATGACTTTTTATTTAGTTGGACCCAGACAAGAAAGAGATGTGAGGCTTATGGTACATAATGCTGTACCCAGACAGCATTTGGCATTCACCACGAAGAAAACTCCACACGACCCAATTACTTCCCAGGGCTGGGGGCGGGGCGGGGTGTGTGTGTGTGTCGAGCAGTGGCCTTCCGGGATTCACAGAGATGGGATGGATCACAGCCTGTGGCAGGGACACTGCCCATCATGTCCCGTCGTAGAGAGGTACAGACGAGAACCAGATACCCAGACAATGCCAGCTGCTGCTTGATGCCTCCTGAAGCAGGAAGCGTGTGTTGCCAGGCAAGGAGGCAAAGCCAGGCTTCTTGGTGGTGGCTCTGGCCCCCCAAGAGAGCTCACTAGAGGCTGTTGGTGGCAGGGCCTGTCACCGAGGTCCCTGGCATCGGGAACCAGCTCGAGTGCCAGCAGACACAAGGTGATGGCCTTCGGTGGGGCATCTTCTCACAACTTTGTGAGAAAGAAGGCTCCAGCAAGCAGGCTACCGCCTGCCAGGAACACAGCCACCTTCCAAGGGACACGCCACCCAGCTCCGGTAAAGATGGAGCTGTCGGGAGTCACTGTGTAGACAGGGAGGAGGCTTGATCCAATCCTCCACCACGGAGAGGTGAATGAAATATTTAGGACAGCCATAGAATGGAGTGTCCTGTCAGTATTTCAGAGAACAATAGTGTTCTGACTTCCTTATGTCTTTATATATACCTTAGGTGGAAAAGAAGAGGACCCATGAGATGGCCCCATCATCTCAATGGAATAATGTTAATATATACATACACACACGCATATGTGTACATATACATACATATATACATAATATATCATATACATATATATATATATATCCATGCTTAAAAGAAAGAAATTAATCAAGATGGATAATAAAACACAATAGTGATTATAGTATTTTCTTTCACCTGCATTTTTTTATACAGTCCGTATTTACTACATGTTACTCGTCCAGTTGAAACTGAGCCCATGTCACCTGGCTTTTAACTGGACCTGAAGTCCAAATTGTGCTGTAGCCACAGCTAGGCCTGAGACATTTCCGCTCAACCACCACACCCCCTTCCAGAAGGCAAGTGCCCTGGGTCCGCAGGCTATCACTAATGCTAACGCACCAGAACCCAGGGCTTTGGCATTCCAGAGCAGCAGTGGGGTTGGGGCTGGCAGGAACCTAGGAACTGACTCCTTGCTAAGGAAGTGAGGTCTAGACTGAAGAAGGCTCCTTCTGTCTTCCCCGAGAGGAACATTCCTATAACCACGAACATCCCTGCCCATTCTGGCCGTGCCTGGGGCAGGGAGGTACCTGTTTAGATAGGACACCCTGGCAAGAAGCACTGGCACCCTATAATCCCAACCGTGACTAGCCCATCAACGACCAACCTGTAAGTGGTATACCAATGGGGTACACATGGCTTGGTGTGGCGAAGACCAGCACCCATGGTCCAGCATTACATAAAATAACAATGGTATGTAACTTGTTACAGCCCTTCTACTTAGTATAGCCTGGGATTGTTATTTAACTTCCATGGGGTCTCCGTTTGCCATCTCTAAAATGAAAGAAGAATAGCCCATGAGATAGTTTGCTCTTAGGGGCTCATGTGTGTCTGCACTCTGCTCAGAGTCCTTGAAACAAGACTGGACACAGCTGGATTGTGCGCGGCCAACCGAGATCGTTATAACACACTGCTCTATTATTCTGCTGTGGGGCGATCAGAAACCCTTAGCTGGCACCTCACGCTAATGCCTCTGAGGAAGCCCCCAAACCACTCAAACGCCCATTTTACAGATGACGGACCCAAGGCTTTGAGCCGAGTTCCCACAGTCTAGCAGCAGGGGTGGCGCGTCTCCAAGTCACTGCCTTCCCAGCCACACCCCACCTAAGTCCATCATCTGAGGTCATGTGCAGACTGGAGGCTGTGACTCATTCTCCTGACACAGATCCCGAAGCGTCCCCTCTCCAAAGTTAGAATATAATGCCCGCAGGACGCATGCTCAGCGTACCCAGCAAAATACCCACAAACCCCAGGGGACACTTTCCTTTTATTTTATTTTATTTTTTCTTTCTTGAGACAGGGTTTCTCTGTGTAGCCCTGGCTGTCCTGGAACTCACTCTGTAGACCAGGCTGGCCTCCAACTCAGAAATCCGCCTGCCTCTGCCTCCCAAGTGCTGGGATTACAGGCGTGCGCCACCACCGCCCGGCCAAGGGACACTTTCCTATGGAAGTGTCCAGGCTCTGCAGAAACAGAACCAGAGTGAGTCCGGCATGTGAGCACTGTAGACCTGGGGCCTGGGGGCTGTCAGGGACTCTAAGCAAGAAGATAGTTTTATTGGCATCAGCTCTAAATGTTTCAGGCAAGGTCGCGTCATATTTGTCCCCAAGGAGCACTTCTAAAAGGCTCCCTGACCCACCACCTGAGTGACTCCTAACAAGGCAGCCTTCTCAACTCCCACAGTGTGGTCGAGCGGTATTCCCCCCAGAACTCATGCCTCCTCAGAAGCTCTGAGCATGGCCTTATTTGGAAATAAGATCTCTGCGGGTGAAATTGGCCAAGGGACGTTAAGATTCAGGGTAAAGCAGGAAGCACAATGACTTGTGTTGTATAAGAAGAGGACAAGGAATGGCTTTCAAGGGAAAAAAAAAAAAACCACATGTAAAGACAGAGGCAGAGAATGGGGGATACAGCTATACAGCTAGAATTGTTGGGAGCCACCAGGGCTTGTGTGTGTGTGTGTGCCTGTGTGTGTGTGTGTGTGTGTGTGTGTCTGTGTATATGTGTGTGTCTCTGTGTGTGTCTGTGTGTGTGTGCCTGTGTGTGTGTGCCTGTGTGTGTGTGTGTGTATGTGTGTGTGTGTGTGTGTGTGTGTGTGCCTGTGTGTGTGTGTGTGTGTGTGTGTGTGTGTGTGTATATGTGTGTGTGTCTTCCTTGAAGCCATCCAGGGGCCCAGCCGATGCCTCACTTTGGATTTTTGGCTTCCCTGGAGAACAATAAAATTCTGTTACTGTGAGCTACCAAGTCTGGGGTTATCTGTTAGAGCAGCCTTGGGAGCGGGGAGGGGGAGTCTTAAAGTTGCCTCTGCTCAGCAGAGGCCTCCATGAAGGCCTAGCGTGCTTCTGCACTGGATGTTGGTTTAGGCACCAGGCTAGGCAGAGCTGGAACAGCCATTGTCTAAATCTTAAGTTTGGAGCGCGTGCACACACACACACACACACACACACACACACGTGCACACACACCATCCCAAACTTCTAAGAATAACACACCCTAAGTTTGGTGCCGAGTTGGCCAGCGCCACCAGCTCCCGGCCTCGACGTGTTTTTCTTCTGGTTTGGGTTAAGATTTCTTTGTTTTCTGGCATTGATGAACTGCAGTGTGAATCGGCTCACCAAATGTGGCCACTTGGCCTTGGCCGTGGTAGAGCGCCTCAGGCCTGCCTGGGCCACCGTGGCACCCCAGAGGGTGCTACAAATGAGGGGACTCCCCTTCTGGCTGGTCTGTCCGGACACCCTTCCCTGCCTGGGAGGGACTCAAGCTGGATGCTGAGGGCATCTTCCCCCCCCCACCCCCCCACCCCCACCCCCCACCCCCACCCCCCCACCCCCCACCCCCACCCCCACCCCCCCACCCCCACCCCCCACCCCCACCCCCCCACCCTCCCACCCTCCCACCCCCCACCCCCCACCCCCCCACCCCCGCTCTCTCCGCAGCTGCTTCTTGATGGTTTCGGCTCTAATTTTACCCTGGCTCCTTCCTTCCTTTAAACATTCCTCCAAGGGTGTTTCTCCTCAATAAATTGAACCATACGACTGCTCTGCCAGCATAAGCCTTCCCGGGCTAGGTTGGGGAACTACAGTGGTTCCCCCATTTTGAGTGGCCAACTCAACTGATGTCAGTCAGCACAGGGGGCATCAGGGCGACAGTGGACAGAAATACACTCCTACTCTGTCTTTGATATATGGATTTTTGACATTCCATACTGGAGACAGAGCCTTGGGCTCAGTCTGTGGCACTGTCCTGGTTTGTTTGTATGTTTGGTTATTTTTTGTCTGTTTGACACAAGGTAGAGTCGCCTGGGACAAAGGAACCTTACTTGAGAAAACACCTCCATCAGATTTCCTGTTGTTTAATGATTGACGTGTGGGAGGGCCCAGCCCACTGTGGGCGGTGCCAGCCACGGGCAGGAAGTCCTGAGTGGTATAGAAAGGCAGGCTGAGCAAGTCAGGGGAAGCAAGCCAGTAGGCAGAGCTCCTCCATGGCCTCTGCATCAGCTCCTGCATCCTGGATCCTGCCCAGCCTTTCAGGACAGAAATAAACCCTTTTCTCCTCAAGTTGCTCTTGGTCCTTGGTGCTTTATTACAGCAATTGAAAACACACTAAGACAAGCACCAAGAAAAAAAAAAATAAAAAAAAAAAAAAGGAAGAAAAATAATCAGAATAAGAGTACTCTCGGTACTCTCTCTCTCCTTTTGGGATCCTTGCTTGTTAGAGGTGCAGACAGTGGGGCGAGGTGGTTTCTTCGGGCCTTTCCAGGGCTGGCATTTCCCAATGACAGATTTCCTCCTATGCTAAAGGAAGAGGCCTGCTAGCTCCTCATGCATACTTTCTACAGTTCTACAGTTACAGGAAGCTACCACAGCAGGCGCCTTGGAGACTATAGTGGTGTTAAGGAAAAAAAAAAAAAAACACGTGGGGGAGGGGTGGGGAGTCAGTAAAGCGGATGCAGTGACTAGAGACTGGAGGAGGCCATGTACAGGGGACACCCAGCAGGGGCTCTGGCCAGGTACAGTCAGAGTTGAGCAGCGGCTGTGGCCTGAAGCAGGTGGGCAAGGTAGGTGGGGCTACTGAGGGGGCTAAAGGCAGGAATGTTCAGAACCAACGGAGGGAACCCCAGATGGTAAGTAAGGAGAGTTTGGGGTTTTCCCAGGACCACTGGGTGGTTATGATGGTACCAAAACAGACAGGAAGGATGTTTCTGCCTGTCTCCTCTCTGTCTCCTTTCTGTCTGTCTATCTCTGTCTCTCAACAGGGTCTCACTATGCAGTCCTGGCTGGTCTCAAATTCACCATGTGCCTGAGACGGGCTTCGAACTCTGTCCGCCTCATCTCTCCAGCCCTCAGCCTGGCTTCCTTCAGGAAGTGTGCGCGCTCCCGGGCGACCACCCAACACCTCCCATTCACGGCTAGCTCAGAACAATCTTTTTTCCATTGGCCACTTGAGCAGTCAATTCTCTTGGCCTACGTAAGAGATCATGGCCAGGGGCCGGGCGGTGGTGGCGCACGCCTGTAATCCCAGCACTCTGGGAGGCATAGGCAGGCGGATTTCTGAGTTGGAGGCCAGCCTGGTCTACAGAGTGAGTTCCAGGACAGCCAGGGCCACACAGAGAAACCCTGTCTCGAAAAAACAAGAGATCATGGCCAGCCATGTGAAGGATGAAGACTCCAGCCTGCTCCCCCTCCCCACCCCCTTCCCTTCACCCCCCCCACCTCCCCGCCAGGAATCAGGCACAAACTAGGCAGCTGAGGATGAATGCTTGGCCCTAAGCAGATGCTTTATCTTGGATGTGCCATTTAACCGCCATGCGCCTTAGACTCAGTATCTCTGTCTCTAGAATGGGTCCATGACGGGCCACAAGGCCAGATGCCTTAGGAGTTAACAAATGTTCCGTGCCTACCGCAGAGCCTCACACAGCATGCCCCCGTACACGTGAGCTTTCCCTCCTGACATTACCATCTGGGGTAAGAGCTGAGAGTGGGAAGAGGCCGCCCAGAGGAGCAGCTGGCTGCTGGTGGGAGGCGGGAGGTGTGATGTGAATGTTGGCGGGTTTTTGTCAGTTTGTCTACACAATCCCTAACTTTTCCCCGCAGCTAAGAGCCCGGAGCAGGAATGCTGGAGTCTGCCAAGGGGGGGGTGGGGGGGGCGGGACTCGGTGTGGGCAAGGGCAAGTGCCTGATGCAGCGATTGGCAGGGCTGTGGGAGCCGTGCAGCCGAGAACCGCGCAGCAGCCCCATCGCCATGCTAACTGCGCTCTCAAGACTGCCTCATCCCGTTTCTTAGCAACCACCCTATTTGGAGGAATGTGGAGGGCTTCGGGGACACCGGCTTGGAAGTGTGTGCAAGACAGGACGCCACCCCCACCCCACACACCCCCAATAACGCTTCCGACCCCTTGCACTCCCACAGCCTGCCACCCTGTGCCGGTCACCTTAACCCTAACCCTAACCCAGGTCTCTGGGCAGCTTCCAGGGCCAAGTTCATGCAGAGAAGTCCTGGTTACGTCCTTGGCCTCTGGACAGGAGCCCAGGTGCCATCTGTTGTCCTCCAACAATCTGAGCAGCTGACGTGGTACAAAGAGACACCCAGGGGAGCACTCGGGCTCTCCACACGCAGGCCGAGGGTCGGGCAGAAACGTTCCCAACCAGACACAGAGCGACAACAGCCCAGATGGGCATTCGAGGAAGTTCCAGGGTAGGAACACCTGCTGGACTCATTCTTTCTTTCTCTGCTCCGAAGATATGTATCATTTTATCTTCTCAAAAATTTATTTTGGGGGGGGCATTAAAGGACCCCCACTAGAGCCGAGGCTTTTCGGCCCCCCGACAGCTGACTGCAGATACATGTTATTAATACTAACATTTTCTCAGCGTGACTGCATACCCCCATTTAAAACAAATTACCCAATTAAGCTAAGAAGGTGGTGCATTCGACTTCCTGGGATTTGGTGCCAGTGGCTCTCCGACTCAGCCCCTAATTTCTCCCTCCAATTAAGTAGAGATCCTTCGGTTCCCCCTGCGAGGATCAGCTGGGATGTTGCTGTGGAGACGGGAAGACTGGTTCGTCCCATTGCCAGTTTAGTCTCTGGCCAAGAAGGGGGCTGGCAGAGTTTCCAGCCTTCCCCTGGGAAGCATGCTCGTCGTCGCCAAGAACAGACACAGTAGGTGTGTTGGAGGGAAAAGGGTGAAGGATTAAATAAGCTTCCTGTCTCGGTCTGTCTCAGCCTAGGTGGATGTCGTCAGCTTCCCGTGAGCAGCCACACCTGCAGGGAATGCCAGGCTGTGACACTTCCCTGTCCCTGGGGTTGCTGGGGGCGGGATGGGGGTGTGATGGGGGCGGCTGCAGACCTTGGTTCTGATGTCCTGATGAGGCGGCCAACCCCCTCAGTGTCGACCATGCCTTCTCAGTAACTGGCCAAAAGGATCCGAGTGGTGGCATCTGAGCGTGAAGCCACCGGTGCCCAGGAGCACAGGGGATGTGGACGTTTATCTGCAAATCTAATCACGGTCCCTTCTTGCTGTCCATGCTTTACTGGTTCTCGGGAGAAAGTGCCAACGGCAGCACGCGATACTGCTCCATGACGCCTGACACGCCTGACGCGTCTCTCCCAGTCCCAACCTCTTTCCCTAAGGAAAGGTCGAATGCTCGCACCTCCACTCCGCCCACATGGCTGTTCTCCCGCTTGGTGCTCCTTCCTGATGTCTCCCAGCCTGGGGTGAACGAACGCAGATCCAGCCCAGGAGCCCCTGGTCAACAAGTATCTTGACCCCCCCCCCAAATCTTCTCTCCGTCTCTGCTCCCCTCCCTCCCTCCTCTGGAAGACCAGGCACATCGGTGCTAGCACTTTCCATAATTTGGGGCGTGGGAATGATTTGCGTGTCTGTCCCCAGCCTCAGAGTTGCTGAACCATGCAAGGAAGTGGGGAGGGACATTTTCAGAGAAAGGGCTGAGGGACTTGAGGACAGTGAGGGCAGAGATGACAGCGAAGGCTCTTATCTGTGCCAAGCTGTAAACACCCAAGAGTTGTTAAGAAGCGAATGAGTGGGGCTGCGGGGTGGGGGGGGGGTGGGGGGGTGGCTCAGTGCTTTCCTAGAGGAACGGGGTTCATTCCCGACACCTACACAGGCAGCAGCTCAAAACCATCCGTAACTCCGGTCCCAGGGACCGAGGCCCTCTTCTGGGTCCAGGTATGCGCATGGTATACAGGCACACATCAAACACCCATACACATGAAATAAGTTCATTTTTCAAGTTAATGAAAGCAGCAGCAGCAGCAGCAGCACCCCTTGGTCCATGGAGGGGGCGGGGCCGCTACATTGACTGTTCATCAGCCTCTCCCTCCTCCCTTGATTTAAAACCAAGCTCGCCCAGGACAGTGAAGGAGTAAAAAAAAAAAAAAAAACCAGCTTGCTAACAAAATCGCCGAAAGGCATCCTTATGATGACATCATCGAGTCTATCTTTCTGGAGTGATGGCTTAAGACTGGTTGGGGGTAGGGAGCCTACTAAGCCCTTCATCAACTGAGGGGCTTATCCAGAGAGCAATTCACACCAGAGAAAGCAAGCTATCTCACAGAGGTGAGTACCACCCAGAGCCCTAGTCACTCTACCGCCTCTGCCTTCCACTGCCCGAGGCTCTGCCTTCCACTGCCCGAGGCTCCGTGGCCTCTCAGTGCCTAAGAGTTTCCTGCCAGGGGCCCCTGAGCCCTCACCCATCTGCCTTATCCCCAAGAACCCCCCTATAACTCTCCCAGAGGTAAAGTGTGCTGTGCCCTGGGACTGGGTGTCCCCCCTGTCTCGGAATGCTACTGAGATCTGCCCAGTGGCCTCTTCAAAAGCTTCGGGTGGGTCAGCTTGTTGGAGCTCATCGTTGCGAGCCGTGACGCTCCTCACCCCGGATTTTCCTATCACAATGCATGTGTCTGTGAGGAAATCCAGAGCTGTGTGGTTATACACTGTGGCCATCCCAGGATCTGAGCCCTCAAGCATGGTTTTCCTCTCAGCCTCAGTCACCTCTTAGAGCCCTCGGTGTCAGAGACACAGTGTGACACACATGCCATTGAATCAATCTAGTATCATCCCTGTCACGGCATTATGTTTGCTGTTGGGTTTGCCTGGCTAGACCCAATCTCAACAATAAATAATAATAGTAACATGTGGTTCTGGGAGGGAGGAAGACCTCTAAAATAACCAACCTCTGTTACCTAGCACGTTAAGATCCACAAACGTGAATGGTAAAATGGCGTGCATTCCTGAGGCGAACCCTGCTGGGTAGCACTTGCACATCTTCAACTCCAGACACGCACCCCCCCCCCGCCCCCCGTGTGATCCAGGAAGGAGAGGTGCTGCTAAGGCTGTGCTTGGTGGTAGTGGGACTGAGACAGCTGCCCTCCAACCTCCTTGGTCCGGAATCCAAAATCTTGATTCTAAAGGGCACCAGGAGGTGGACGCCATGATCATTCCCTCTATGTGCACTGGGGAGTGTGCTGGCTCTGGCCCAGAGGGATAGGAAGGGCATTGGAATGCGGGAGAATTTTCAGAACAGCCTGTATAAAAAAAGTTAACTGGCAAAAGTTGTTGGCTACTCTCGGACATTGCGCAAAGTGGGTCCATCTTCCCGTCTCCACACGCCCACTCCAAAGGTGTGTACAAAGGTTGGCACAAAGGTTGATTTTCCTTCTCTGCATTCACCCAAAGTTTTAAAACTAGCACTAGAGAAGCATGACCACCTACGTTATGACTCTGACCAAGGCACTATCATATCTTTCAAGTAGTGGGCACTGTGTCGAAGGGTGCCCCTGAGACTATTCACCATGGGGCCTTGAATTGATTCTGTGACCATCCTCAATATACAGAAAAAGAAAAGTGTACTTGCCTAGCATGTGAGGGCCCTAGACCCAATCCTCAGTTTTCAGAAAGAAAGAAAGAAAAAAAAAAAAAAAAAGAGGTGCGGGAATGCTGGAGAGATGGCCCGGTCAGTCAAGTGCTTCTGATGTCAGCAAGAGGACCGACCTCGGGTCTGATCTCTGGTGTGTGTTTGCAATCTCCGTGCCGGGGAGGTAGAGGCAGGAAGATCCCTGATGCTCGCTGAGAGGCCCTGGCTCAAAAAGTACAGTGGAGACCTGGTGTTGATCCACATGCAACCACACACATGTGCACATAAAAACAAGCACATACAGACGTAAATTTCAAAAGGAGGCTACGGCCCAGAGAGATCTTCTCCTGCAATTGGATTCTTTTTTTTTTTTTTTTTTGGTTTTTCGAGACAGGGTTTCTCTGTGTAGCCCTCGCTGTCCTGGAACTCACTCTGTAGACCAGGCTGGCCTCGAACTCAGAAATCCACCTACCTCTGCCTCCCAAGTGCTGGGATTAAAGGCGTGCACCACCACGCCCGGCTTCTGCGATTGCATTCTAACCCAAGCATCTAGTCTAAAGGCCACACCATGCCCACCTCTCTGTTACAGCCTGTGGGCTGGAGGATACATGTTTTTGAAGGGACACTGAGCCCTCCGCCCTGCCAGATGTCACGAGCACAAAATATTTCTCACTAGTGTCTAGTTGTATAGCTTTTTTTACACATTTCTCCTCTGCCCACTTTTAATATCGCTGGAACAAGCTAAAAATACAACATATACCATATAAAAATAATGCTCTCCGCCGGCTTGTCTGTTCTGGCAGAGAAACTTCCCTATTAGGACAAACCAGAGGATGTGCATTTTTCAGTCGCCGGGGAAAGGACTCACGCTGGAGAAGGCCAGAGAAGCCACCAGACACAATTACCATGGCTTGCAGAGTGAGACAGCCTCAGAGCTCTCCCTCTCATGGGCTGAGTGTGGGGGAGGGGGGGAAGCAGATGGGGCCAGCCTGGATCTGCCTGTGAAACACAACAGGACGGGGCATATCTTCTTGCCCAGGCCCCTCATGACCCAAGGGCTTCATATCCATAGAGGCTCTGATCCAAGCAAGCCCTTCCAGGGAGAGGTCAGACATTTATGTCAACCATGATTGCCAGCCTGAGGTTGTTAAGAGTTAAACTAGTTTAAACCAGTTTGACCAATGCAGCTCACCAGAGTGCAGTTGGCCAGGAAAAATGCAAAATAAATGATCTTAAGGCCTCAGTGGCCGCTCTCTTCCTCAGTTTCCCTCTTGGCTCTTTTGTTCCTCCCTTCTGTCCTCCCTTTCACTGTCCGTCCTCCCCTTTTCTTCCCTCCTCCCCCTCTTCCTTCCATTTCAAACTGTATTGAGACTCTGCTATAGTCGGCCATGGCTGGAGTGTGTCCCCGGAGTTCCCAGGTCCACGGTGTGACAATGCTGCCCCTTTCAGGGTTGGGGACTGTGTCATGTGATCATGTGTTATGTCTCTGAGGGTGTGGGAGAGATGATCTTGTAGGATGGATCTTCTGAGAGTGGGTTGTTGTAAAAGAGCAAGCCTCGCCTCAGTTTCCTCGCACATGCTCCCGCCATGACGCCATCCCCCTGTAATGACACCCCCCGCCAAGGGGTCCCTTACCAGAGCCACTGCTGGGCTTCTGAGTCTCCAGAACTCTTTTCTTTATACACCCAGCCTGGTGTGTTTTGTTAATAGCAACAGAAAACAGGCAAATGCAGAGTCTACCGTGACATCTGTTTGGACCTGTCTCAGTATTAAAGCCCTTGATGATAAAAACTCCTGCACTTAGAACAGCGAATGGGCGGCCTACCTGATCTCAGAGGTACCAAGAAGGCAGAAGTAAAGGTTTGTGTCATAAGGAACAGCAGGCCCGAGCCCGGCCACACACTGGCTTCATGGGCTTAAGTGGTCTCCCAACCAAATCTGAATGTTCTGCTTTGTATAGGAGGGCCGGTGCAGAACCTGTCTAATGGGCGTGTCATCTAGTTTAAAGGAGACAACATGAAGGGCCCAGGACAGGGCCCTAGACTCCTGGCAGACCAACAGCTATGAAACCGCTCTTTAAAGAAAAATGTGTGTGTGTGTATGCATGCATGTGTTTGTGTATATATGAATTATACTTGTGTATGGAGGTGTGTTTGTGTGTATGTATATTGCACTTGCATACACATGTGTTTGTGTGCATATGTGTATACTTGTCAATGTATGTGAACTGTACTTGTGTATGTACATGTATGCATATGTAGGTATGTTTGTATATATACTTCTGTGTATATGTGTGCGCTGGTGTGTGTACATACATATGTGAACGCGTGCACGTGCATGTGTGTGTACATGAGTGTATGTGTGAGTGCGTGTATGTGTATGTGTGTGTATATGTATGTGAGTGTGTATATATGTATATGTGTGAGTGTGAGTATGTGTATGTATTGTGTATATGTGTGTGTGTGTGTGTGTGTGTGTGTGTGTATACAAGTATGCACATGCATGTGGAGGCCAGAGGACTTCAGGTGTCTTCCTTAGGAACACCTTTGTGATAGGAAGATCCTTTGTGACAGGCTCACCTATTAGGCTAGGCTAGCTGGTCAGTAGCTCTAAGGATCTACGTGCCTCTGCCTTCTCTGCGCTGGAATTACCATCGTGAATTATCATGAACCCTCATGCCCAGCATGTCTGGGGGAGGGACGGGGGCTCTCTGCTTGTGGGGGAGGCACTTTACTCTCTCTCCCACCCGAAACTGCTCACTCTAGAGCACACATGCTTGTCTAAACAATGGCTGTCAGCCACCAACAACCAATCCCCAGCCCAGGACACAGGTTCAGTGCCCAGGACTCGAAGAGGTGACTCCAGTCCCAGGCACAGAGGCTTTGACACCTTGATTTAAAATAATAGAAAGGCCAAGTTGCTGGGCTCTCTGGCAGCAAGCCAAGCAGACTGTTTTCCTGCAGGGCCACCCAATTCTCATGGCTCAGAACATAGAACTTGGGGGAAAAAAAAAACGCAAAGCAAGACACCATCTGCCTGGCTTCCGGACAGTGCAATTAGCGGAGACGTGTCTTTACATCTTCGTAGGACTGCATTAAGTCGGGATTAATTAATTGCTGTGCTAATGAGAAGCATCTTCAGCTCTGCAGTGACATAATCACATGCAATTAGGAGCGCAGAAAGGAGCCCTTTATAATTAATGACGTCCTCACTTCCTGAACCGTGTACTCCCTCTGTCCTCCATTCCAAAGAGGTTTGCAGACAGAAGGCACTAAATATAGATCCGGAACTAATATTTAAACCACTTTAAAATTCACCTTTCCGTAAGAGTAGCGAACCTTGAACAAAAGGCTCACTTCGGTTTCTAGGATTCTCAGCCTTTTTGTCCGTCAGGTTAAACGGTCAGCCAGCGTGGGTCCAAACAGAAATGGCCAATAATTACGGGTCTGATATATTTATCCTAAATAGAACAATTTTGTCCCACCAACATACTAATTTGCAAGACGCGAATTAAACCCATGCCAGTTGTCCTTGCTGTGAGTCACCTTTAAAAGCACTCTAGGAGCTGGAGAGATAGCTTAATGGTTAAGAGCGCTCTGCTCCTCCAGAAGACCCCGTTCAATTCCCAGCTCCTACGTGGCCGCTCACAACTGCTGTAATTCCAGTCTTAGGGGAAATCGAATGCCCTCTTCTGGCCTCCATGGGAACTGCATGCATATTACACATAACACACGCAAGTGAAACACCCTATATGTAAAATAAGTACACTTTTTTTTTTTTTAATTATAGCACTCTGTCCCTCACTTCCATGATGTAAAAACGAGACTGGCTTTGCTTCTAATGGGAGAAGTTACTAACAAGCCCAATGTCACACACCAAGCACAGATCTAAGTACTTAGCACACAGTAGCTCAGTGAATTGCTCACAGAGACCCTGACTGTGGAATTGCTATCTCTCCCATTTCCCAAACAGGGATGCTGAGGTGTCAGGTCCTTGGTAGTAACATTGTGCCCAGGACACAATCCCTAACCCACAAGGGGTAAAACACGGCACACCCCCCCAAACTACCATTTCCCTGGAAAGGCCCTCCTGACGGAACTCCTGACCAGAAAGACCAGACAGACTTTGCAGACTGTAATTCTTGTTTGTTTGTTTGTTTGTTTTTTTCTCCAGCATTTAGAGTTTTTCATTGTAGCCCTGGCCATCCTGGAACTCGCTCTGTAGACCAGGCTGGCCTCGAACTCAGAAATCCGCCTGCCTCTGCCTCCAGAGTGCTGGGATTAAAAGCGTGCGCTACCACGCCCAGCTCAGACAGTCATTCTTATTGTGTCCCCAGAACCAGTTGACATCTTAGTCCTGCCGCCAGTAGATGCCCCGGCTTCAGCCAATTCCTTATGAAAGGTGGGGGGAGGGTACAAGAACTGAGCCCCAGGAACATACCAAGGGTCTCCACAGGAGGGGAAATCCTCAAAAATCAAAGGTATAGATTGCCAGCGTTTTCCTGTGTGAGTTGTTCGTGTTAGGCATGTGCATAGACAAGCTGGGTCAGCCTTCCACGGACTCCGCGCACCAGCCTTGGTTTTTGGAAACAGGGTCTCTACGTGGCCCAGAACTTGGCAATCAGGCGAGGCTGGCTAGCCAGTGAGTACCAGGGTCCTCCTGACACCACTTGTCTGGCTCTGGGATACCAAGTATATTCTACCACACTGTGCCTTCATCATCGTCGTCGTGGGTTCCAGAGATTAAATCCAGATCCTGTACCTGCAGGACACGCTCTTCACTAACTGGGCTGCCTCCTAGTCTCCTGCGTCTGTTTTCTGATTGGATGGCACAGCCCGGGCTCCTCTGCCCTCCTCGATGAACGAAGAGAGGAGACCCCTCGCCGCCGCCCCCGCCCGCCCCCCCCCGCCCCCGCCCCCGCCCCCCGTCCCCCGTAGGACGCCAAGGCTCGCCTTACCTTGTCGTAGTAGTATCTCAGCGCTCGGCTCAGCTTGTCGTAGTTCATGTTTGTCTTGTTCTTGCGGAGGCCCCACAGCTTGGCCACTTCTTCTGCCTTGAGGAGTTTGAACTCGCCATCGTTGGACGTCCAGCAGATGAGGTGCTCATGTTTCTGGTCCAGCAGCAAATGCAAGAGGAACTGCCACAGCGTGATTGCGCTCTCCATACCTGGGGGGGTGGGGGAGGGACGGGAGGCAGGCAGATCAGAGCTCGGGGTCTGCAGGCTGGGCGCTGCTGTGCAGGGCTCAGCTCCAGAGAGAGAGAGAGAGAGAGAGAGAGAGAGAGAGAGAGAGAGAGAGAGAGAGAGAGAGAGAGAGAGAGAGAGCTTTCCACCCAGTGGACAGCCTAGTCACACACAGGCTTTCTGGTTGCAAGGTTATGAGCAGCTTCGATCTAGGAACACAGTGGTAGTGCGGGGGGCGGGGGGGGGCTCGGCTGAAAGCCAGCAGAGACCGCCCCCATGCTGGGAGCCATGCAGAATAAACTGACTAAAGGGACGAGCGCCTGTGCAGTCAATTCCCACCGGCCAGCTTCATCTATTCCTGCCCATCACACCAACTGCATCTTGGTCAGTCACCCTTGCCGGAAGTGTGGCCGTGAGTGCCCGCTAGGGCTAAGTGAGGTCACACAGGGTCCTGGGGTCATGAAGTCATAGATAGCATCCCTTAGTTGAAGTGTCCTTTTCACCCTAGAGAGCCAGCCCTGCTTGGGCAGGGAGGGGAACTCAGTTCCTCTTTGCGCTGCCAGCGATCTCAGAACCCAAGACATCTTGCATTGAGCAGATATCCAGTCAGTACTCAAAGAATCAGTTGCTGCCACCTGAAGAGACCTTCAATCTCCCAAGTACTTGTCATGGAGTCGCCCAGAGCCCCACAGTCACAAGCACACCACCACCGGCAGGAAGTGGTTTTCCCACCAGGAGAGGAAATACCATAAAACAATGTTATCCTTCATCTTTGCCTGTAGCATGAACTCTGCTGCTCCTTCCTCCTAACTCGATGCTCGCTACTTCTTAGACCCTGGTGTACTCCGCTCATCCATACAGACGCGGTTCGGGTGGGATCACTCGTCTGTCCTGATCTGAGTTCTGATCACTTGAGTATAGTCATAAGACATTACCCCTTTGTTGTACTACACTTATTTATGGAGTGTGCACTCATACAAAGCACGGACAACTTGCAGTAAGTAGTCCATTCTTTTCTTCCACCGAGTCCTGGGGATTGAACTCAGGGAGACAGACTTGCTGGCAGGCACCTTTAGATCCACCGAGCCAGCTTGCCAGCCTGCTTACCCATTGATTTTACTAACATCCATGTAATCAGGAAAAGCCTTCCTACAGGTTAGCTGGTGAGAGCGAACACTGCAGGTTGTTTTGATCTGGGCAAACGGGGCTGAGATTTGGATGCCCTGAGTCTAAGGAGACTCAGCCGAGAAGTCAAGGTGCGGTATGGGCATTCTATGTCAAGACACACAAAAGCCGGCTGGGCAGTGGTGGCGCATGCCTTTAATCCCAGCACTCTGGGAGGCAGAGGCAGGCGGATTTCTGAGTTCGAGGCCAGCCTGGTCTACAGAGTGAGTTCCAGGACAGCCAGGGCTATACAGAGAAACCCTGTCTCAAAAAAAAAACAAAAACAAACAAAAAAAGACACAGAAAAGCCAAGCTGTGAGGTGGAGACAAGCCTGACAGGGTGAGGAAACTCCATGTACGGCAAGGAGACACTGGAGTCCATGTTTGGGACAGCCCAGGGTGATAACAATGAGGACAATGAGAAAGATGCCCAGGAGACAGAATAACGGCCGTGAGGAGAGTTATCTACAGCGAGTCCCCCTCAGCACCTATTCTTGCTCCTCACAGAGCAGCTTCAGGGTGGCCCAGGAGCCAGAGAGAGACAGGCCAGGCATCCCCCTGGATAGTCCTCAAACTTGCCTGACATCTTTCTGCATCTTCAGGTAGGTCCCACGGGGCAGGAGGAGAAGGGACTCAGTGGCGAGCCCTTGGCCAGCGTGGACCATGTGTTCCACCACACCACCACAAGAAGCAGCTTTGGGACTCTGACAGCAACCCCCCCACCCCCATTGAAGTATTAAAAACCCCCAGTCACCCCACTTCCTGCTTCCTCACAGGCCCAAGCCAGAAGAAAGAATCCTATTGTTCCTCTGAGCCCCCGTGGGTGCCACCCGGGTGTCTCCCGTTAAAGAAATTCCAGACTAAGAATGTGCTACAAAAAAACCCACGGGGTGTTTTATTTATAATGCTTTAAAGGGGGTATCCGGTAAAGAGATCACCCTTCACCACAGCGGGTCACTGGGCCTGTTACTGCGGGACTTCGAACCACACCCAGCAACTCCTGAGCTCTGGAAGTGCTCCTGGCAGGACGACTGGTAAGCATGATGGTTCCAGTTCCTGATGAGCCTGAATAAGCCACACGCGTCTCAAATCCGTGGGCGTCTCCAGCCAAACCTTCTGGCAATGAGTTTTTAAAATATCTCTGAAACTTAGTGGCCACTCAGAGGAGCCTTCCTGGAGAGGCAGAGAGATGCCGGTCCGTTTGGAGTTCTGCAGAGACGGAAGCGCTCAGCCTGCCTCTCTCTTCCTGGCTTCACTCCTTTTTTTTTTTTTTTTTTTTTTTTTTTTTTGGTTTTTCGAGACAGGGTTTCTCTGTGTACTCCTGGCTGTCCTGGAACTCACTCTGTAGACCAGGCTGGCCTCGAACTCAGAAATCCGCCTGCCTCTGCCTCCCAACTGCTGGGATTACAGGCGTGCGCCCCCACCGCCCGGCTCTGGCTGCACTCCTTTAAGGGGCCAGGTAGCGCAGCGCCCACAGCACTGATGTGGGTCCCTTTCATCCTCGGCACACTGAGAGTTGGGCTTAGCGGTGTATCTTGATCTGGTCAGTGAAATACTGGGTTGAGGTGATGAGATACATAGACTTGACCTCAATTTTATCAAAGCCTGGCACAGCTTCAGGCTGAAGAAGCAGAAGTAAGATAAATGCCACAGTGAGCCCAGGCCACTTGGGACCATTTGTTACAAAGCATCACCACGGCTAAAGCTGACTGCTACAACATCACACGTATTTGTCCCTCCCTTCACTAGGATGCCCTTGGGCGCTCAAGGAGCCATGAAAGGGCAGAAAGGGAACAGGCCTTTGGTGAGGATGGGGCACCCAGCTTCAGGATCTCCCACATTTCTGGAATAGTGGAAACTGGACCCACAGAAGACCAGGGTGAGAGATAAGGACCTCAGAGTCGCCCGCCAGCTCTTAGGACAGAGCCCAGTCTGTGAGGTGGCAAGCTGCAGTATGGGTCACTCAGAGTTGCTGGGAGCAACTGTGCTCCCTGGAGGTGACTTGGGGCGGGGCTCAGGCTTCATGTGCGGAAAGCGTCCACCCAGCACAGACTTGCTCCTCCTCCAAGGGCACGCCAGCCAGCCACTGCTTTGCGTTCCTCCGTGCCCCCAGTTTTGCTGACTGAGTCACACAAAGTTCTACTTTGTGCTGGAAGCCCAAGCCACACATTATTCAGCGGTGACTCTCAGACATAACTTCCCTTTTAGCCAGCGCAAAGCCCCCATGGTAAAAGCCATCCTGTGGGAGGGGCGGACCACAGAAGCCTAAGGTGGTTCTGACCCCTTGCACCGGCATCATCGAGTGATATTACATGGAGTCACGCCCGAGGCCAGGCTCAGGAGGGCCATTAGCAGAGGACTTGTCTCCCCCCCATCAAGGGTGCGAACTATGTTTCTTTGACTCCATTTCTACTGTTCATTTCAATCTTGGCCACATCAAAGTTGTTTTCATATGCAACCACCCAGCATGTCGCCCCTCTTTCGCCCCCAATACCTGTCAATACCCAACATTTACAATGTCCGGAAAGAGGAAAGTAATGACTCATGTACCTGGGGTGGGGTGGGGGGTGTTCTAAGAACTGTGACTGCTGTACTGTGGGACTTACCAGGAGGACGAATTCACAAAAGCCTTGCACCTTGGGCAGGCTGTGGGCTCCGTTTATCGTAGCAAGTGTTTAGATGGATACATTGTATCTATGAGACTGTATCACATTGTAACACTGCATTGATACAATGTCCTGGTAGCACAGCTGGCTTTAAGTTACAATGTGTCATCAGCTGGCATTCATTTGGCTGGACGCCCAGACCTGCTAGCTTCCAATGACTAGAACACTTGAAAGCAATGCTAGAAATGTAACAAATGCACCCACATCCATCCCCCTGGAGTCTGGGCTTTGAAATGTTTCCCCCCCCCCCGCCCAGTTTGGGGAGTTGTTGGTTCAGGATGTGTCAGCACCCACAACGGGCACCCATCAAATCGGAATGGTGGTCTCTTTCCTCTCTTTAGCTTTGGAGCCTCAGACTTCTGTCTTCTAGACCTTCATAAGATAAACAATAGACTATTGTGAAGTCTAGGCTCCTAGAACAGAACTTGTTCCTCTAGCTGTGTACATTGGCTTTGCTGTCAAACCCCCCTTCATCCAGCCCTCCCACCCTCCCAGCCCCTAGCACTGACTACACTCAAAGTCACTTTTTGAAAGCATCCACATATTGAAGCGAACACACGACACACTCTGTTATTGCTGATTTGCTTGATAATTAGAACAGGTTTCTCTTGCCCTGCCCAGATCTTGCTTTGAATATGTGGGGTTTTGTTGGGTATTTTAATGGCATCCCTTACAAAGTTATTATGGGGGGAGGGGCGTATGCACATCGCAGCATAGGAGCACATGAATGGATGTCAGAGAAGAGCTGCGTGCAGTTGGTTCTCAGGGATGAAATTCAGGTCTCCAGGCTTGCCCGCAAGCACAGGCTGTGAGACTGTCTTACCAGGTTGGGTCTCCTCATACAGGGACTGTAAATGTTTATGTCCCGAATGTACTAATGTTGCTGATTTGCTTGTACACAGCCTGCAAGTATCAAAACATCACATCACACCTCATAAATACATACAATTACCATGTCAATGAAATGATTAAAATAAAACAAAATGGCTCATTGGATTTGAAGAACCTCCTTTTAAAGAGGCCGGAAGCAGGCTGATAGACTGGCCGTGTAGACAGCCCAATCTTTCTTTATTACACCTTTTACTGTCATCGTCCTTCCATGGAAAAGGCAAAGGTGAATACAAAAGGCT
Organism: Apodemus agrarius; assembly: GCA_964023405.1. Lineage (NCBI taxonomy): Eukaryota > Metazoa > Chordata > Mammalia > Rodentia > Muridae > Apodemus > Apodemus agrarius. The sequence goes on along the minus strand of OZ030026.1, from coordinate 38,953,590 downwards.
CAGGACGGGCTCTTGAAGGATGATATGAAATTCAGAAGCAAAAGCCAATCCTCTCCCGGCCTATTCAAATCCACAGCTAACTTCACACGTGGCAGATGATGTTTGCTGAAACCTGTCCACATCTCGTGAAGCAAAACAAGGCAGGGCCAGCAAGACAGCTAGGCAGATAAAGGCACTTTTCTCAACAGCCTGGCATCCAGGTCTCTATTCCCAAGATCCACGTAGTGAAAAGAGAGAATCAACTCCAACAAAGAGCCCTCTGCTCCACACATATGCCATAAGAGGCGTTCCCAGATACATATGTGCCCATGCAGTGTGTGTGCACATGCACAACACACACACACACACACACACACACACAGAGCAAGAATAAATAAATGTATCAAAAAAGGAAAAATAAATTAAAAAATATAATGAGTACATCAATGTAGGTAGTTTAAATAAGATGTATATAATATATAGTATAGTATTATATAATTTATATTATATTATTATTTTTATTTTTTTATTTTTTTGGTTTTTCAAGACAGGGTTTTTCTGTGTAGCCCTGGCTATCCTGGAACTCACACTGTAGACCAGGCTGGCCTCGAACTCAGAAATCCTCCTGCCTCTGCCTCCCAAGTGCTGGGATTACAGGCGTGTGCCACCACGCCCGGCTATATTATATTATATTATACTATAATCTACTGGAAGCATCAATCTCTACATTCTCTAGTTCTTGCTTCCTTTGCTTTGCTTTCTCTCTCTCTCTCTCTCTCTCTCTCTCTCTAATATTTATCTTATGCCAAGATGCTGTCTAGCTATTTAGAAAACATCAGTAAACAAAAAGACTTATGTCCGTATTGAGCTCACATGTCAGTGGAAGAGACAGGCTGTGAACAACAAAACCCCGTGATGAATTAAGTTACAGTGTGCTGGAAGACGGGGGTCATGGAAAGTCACTGAGGCTGGATGAGGGGACAGGGGTTGCAGGATGTGCATGCGGGCTTGGGCAGGGGTACAGGGGCACAGGGGTCAGAGAAGGCCTTGCTGAGACAGCGAAAATGAAGAAATTTCTTTGTTTAAAAATGGAATTATCACTGGGCGGCGGTGGTGCATGCCTTTAATCCCAGTACTTGGGAGGCAGAGGCAGGTGGATCTCTGAGTTCGAGGCCAGCCTGGTCTACAAAGTGAGTTCCAGAACAGCCAGAGCTACAGAGAAACCCTGTCTCGAAAACTTTAAAAAAAAAAAAAAAAAAAGGAATTATCAAACAAGGACAAAAATCACAGTTGCCAGATGGACATACAACGAAGACAGGTCAAAGATATTCTTCTGCTCACTACTGGCTATTGTTAAGTCTATTGTCTGCTCACTTTGTCTATTAAGACAGAGGTACTAGGTAGATTTTATAATGGCATCAAAAATCTGAATAATGGGGCATTTATATAGGAGGAATAATGAAACAAATAAGCAAATGAAGACCAAAAAAGAAAAAAGAAAAGAAAAAGAAAAAGAGGCCGGGCAGTGGTGGCGCACACATTTAATCTCAGCACTTGGGAAGCAGAGGCAGGCGGATTTCTGAGTTCGAGGTCAGCCTGGTCTGCAGCGTGAGTTCCACGACAGCCAGGGCTATACAGAGAAACCCTGACTCAAAAAAACAATTAAAAAAGAAAGAAAGAAAGAAAGAAAGAGAGAGAGAGAGAGAGAGAGAGAGAGAGAAAGAAAGGAGGGGGGGCAAAGAAACATTGTAGGACAGGGCTGGGTATCTATGGACAAGAATTAGTTCACAGCCAGCCCTCTCTAATGAACAAAGCTGTAAATTAACTTTCATAAAAATCAGAATGCCACCGGCCAGAGAGGTCTTCCCCAGATCCTCGATGCTGCCCAGCTTGACTGGAGCATTGACTGGAGACTTTTCTACGCCTCTAAGGAGAACCCACGCCCACTGAGGCGGCTACTCGGCAGGCAAGCCGATTCTGGAGCGTCTTTGGGCTCATCTCCGAGCACCTGCCTGTAGGATTTTAGGGGTGTCATTCCCCTTTCTGTACACGCATGTCCTCACAGGTAAAAGCGATGGTGGCGGTGGGTTTAAACGGGAATAGTGGTGGAGCAGAGGATAAAAATCCCTCCCTTGGAGGGTTACTGTTAAATATTACAAAGTCACTAATAAACTACATCTGGGACAGAGCAAGTACTACTTAAACACTAGCTGCCTTTACTTCTTATACAAGGAAAGTTCTTCACAGATGCTGCTGGGACATCAGACGGCCTCCACCACCACCACCCCCCCCAGCTCAAAGGCATCATTCAGATGCTGTATGTACTGAGATCTTTGTCATTCATTAGGCAATGACTGTGCGTGTTAGCTTACAAAGTGACTGGGAATGTAAATGGGCACATTGTTAGGACTATTGTCTGATACCCTTACAGGCAACACAACTGTATCCTTCCCAGCTAGCCTAAGACAATAATAATTCCCCAGGCCTCCAACTTGGGCGGGTCAGCAGAGAGCGCCCCCTGCTGGTCACGCTGCCCCCCCCCCCCGCATGCTTCTGCTCCCATCTTGTCTTGTTACAGGAGAAGGCCAGGGAGTCAAGTGGATGATGGGAGCTGCTGAGTCGGGCGGAGGAGGAGGATCTAGAATAACAAGTGTCTGTCTGTGGATGACATAACCCAAGCCGGCTGGTTAGGGCAACAGACAGAGCCAAGAGGTGGAAGGGGGCCACTGGCACCGTAGGGGAGGAACGTTTTGGTATACTCCAAATGAGTATCTGCCTCGGTGTTTCAACACATGTAAACCTGAGATGGGTTTTTGTTCTTCCTTCTTGAAAAAAAAAAAAAGACCTTAGGACAGAACCATGAAGTGAAAGACGCTGTAGACGGAACAAACTGGCTGCCCTTATCATCATCCTACACGCTGTCTACTCCAGATGTGTGGTCTTTGGACTTCCAGGGGTCCCATCTCCCTGACATCCTCCCCTCCCGAAAACTTTGCTCTTCTTGTTGGACACGCTACCTTCCATCTGCCACAAGGTGGCGCCAGATGTCCTCCTCTGAGTTGGCTGCTGACTCCTAGCCCAGAGCCAGAGATTTGAACTGCTTCTTAGAAATCCAAAACTTCACTCGCTTGCTCTTTTTTTTTTTTTTCCCCTACTGATTCACACCTGATGCCTCTCTCTCTGCACGTTATCAGCTTTGCTTCTGGGGTTGCACAGATGTGGCAGCTAAGCAGGTAAAAGGACCTTCTGACTGACTGTCTTCCTTCCTGCTTTGATTCGTGACAGGGTCTCACTACATAGCCTAGCTGTCCTGGCACACCCTAGGTAGACGGGACACTCGCAGGAAGTCCACCTGCCTCTGCCTCTTGATTAAAGGTGTGTGTCACCACACCTGCTGTCTGACAACAAGGGATATTCCTGTGTGAAGGACACACAAAGGAGATGATCGGTAAGATGCTGTCTTTTTGTTAAAATGTATGTGGATCCAGAAATGGGTGGGCAGGGGTGGGGTGGGGTGGGGGTGGGGAAACCAAGCTCTTGCCGGCATGCCTCCTGGGTGCAGCTCTTTGTCCAGTGAAGAAAGGGTTCCGAGTGCTTCGCTGCTGTCCAAAGGGGATGGGCAAAACCCACAAACCCACTGAATCCAAGGAAAGGAAATACATCTGGGGTATGTCGGAAACCGGGACAGGCAACTTCAAGGCATGCAAGGGTAACTTGCTAAGTATATGAACATACACCACCAACAAACTCGGAAGGCTTTCTGTCTTAGGCAGTGGTTGGTTCTCAACCTTCCTTTTTGTTTATTTGTTTGTTTGTTTGGATTTGGTTTTTTTTTTTCGAGACAGGGTTTTTCTGAACAGCCCCCGGCTGTCCTGGAACTCACTCTGTAGACCAGGCTGGCCTCGAACTCAGAAATCCGCCTGCCTCTCTGCTTCCCAGAGTGCTGGGATGACAGGCGTGTGCCACCACTGCCCGGCTGGTTCTGGACCTTCCTAATGCTGCAAGAGTTCCTCACGTTCTGCTGACCCCCAATCAGAAAATTATTTTGTTGCTGCTTCACAACTGTAATTTGTCTACCGTTGTGAATCACGATACAAACACATGTGTTTGCTGATGGCCTTCGAGAAAGAGTCATTCAGTCCCCGAAGGGGTCATGACCCGCAGATTGAGAGCCACTGGTGCGCTTTTTTTTTTTTTTCTGAGATTATTATGATTTCTTTTCAGGAACTATTTTAGCCATTGCTGGCTGTCACAGTGAAAAGCAAAGGCATGAAGCCCTTCAAAGGCTCCTCACAGTTCTCCTAATGGAATAACTAATGTTCTGCACGTTCATTTGTTCTGTAAACAATCTACGGATTGTTCGCGTGTCTAAAAGGAATGAGAGAAGAGCGAAGAGAAGTGGCCACGGCTCCACCTGGCGATTAATCCTCTAGCCCGTGCAAACCAGTGTGCCACGTTTTAAAACCGAATCTTCCATCTGAGGAAGAGAATTTCCAGGAGAAATCACTGACCTGGACGTCAGAACGGAACTGCGACCCACTGTGTATACAAAGTGCCCAGCTGTCCCGGAACTTTGTTATCTGTAGGTAAATCAGAAGCCACCGACGCGATTGGCTGGCCGGTGGCTCTCGGACAAGGGTGTTTTCTTTGGAAAGCTAAATGGATGGCTACATGGCGGTGTCTGTGGGTCACCCTACTTCCTCCAACATCCGCAAATTCATCTACTTCCCACCCCACCCCAGCAGGGCCCAGCCCAGCCCTATCTTATCCCACCTTTCCAGACCTCTCTAGACAGCCTCACACGGGGCCCCCTTTGATCTCCAACATGGCAACGGCCCAAAGCTTCTTCAAGGTACAATTTGTTCCTTCTGGATCTAGAGGAAAAGGTGAATCGCCCAGAGGACAAAAAAAAAAAAAAAAAAAAAAATAGCTGGTGTCCCAGAAGTGCATACCTTGTGTGTACCTCAAAGACGCGAGTCAGTTCTGATCCGGATAAGCTCAGGATAATATCCCGCTTGCTATCTATCGGCTGCAGCAAAGCTTGTGCGAGCACCTTACCATGCTGCCTTATAGGAAGCAAGGCTTGCCCAAACGGGCTAAGTAGTCTTAGCCAGAATGTCATCAGCATCCCCTGCAATCCCAACACAGCCCATGATGGGAAAAACGACCACTCTCTAAACGGGTGTATAATGCTCCTTTTTTTTTTTTTTTAATTTAAATCTTAAATTCTTTCTGGTGAGACTGAAGTGTTTTGGCTTTATGGATGCTTCCCAAAAGCTAAAGATCCCAGACATAGCCGGGCAGCGGTGGCGCACGCCTTTAATCCCAGCACTTGGGGAGGCAGAGGCAGGTAGGTGGATTTGTGAGTTCAAGGCCAGCCTGGTCTACAGAGTGAGTTCCAGGATAGCCAGGACTATACAGAGAAACCCTGTCTCCAAAAAACAAAACAAAACAAACAAACAAACAAACAAAGATCCCAGGCATTTAGTGATTGCTCTCTTGGGAGAAATACAGCATTATCCACCTTTTCTGGTGTCTTCTGGTCATCTGAGCCCTCTGTGCACCATTCCCTCCGGCTCTCTAGGTAGCCAACCACACAAACAGCATGCATGGGATCTTCAACACACAAAACCTCCACTTACTCTTTGATCTGAAAACATCAGACCACAATGTTGCAGGACAGCTAGACCAAAGAGCGAAGAAAGAAACCAACTAGTCGCCTAGACTTCCCAATGGAGGCTGTCCACGACTACCTCTCCATGTATCAGTAAGCCCAGGAGACAGAGTGGGTAATCACAGTGCTTGGGGGTGGGGGTGGGGGAATCACTCCAGGTAACCAACTGTACTAAGAAAACCCGGCCACGTCTTTCCAAGCAGAGCTGTAAAACTGTAGAACACAGAGGTTCTTGCGTGGTGGGCACGGCCGCCCCACCCCCACCTCCTGCCCCAGGGACCTGGAGCTTGTTTTTCTTTAGACAGGAGGGCTGTTCCTTTCCAGACGTTTCTGGAAGAGAACCTGACCATTTACTTTCTAGGCGATTGTTTTTTTATTGTCCAGGCCCTCCGCACAACTCTTACTTCTGGCCGGCCGCACAGCCCCCATCTGAGGGTTCTCAGGGTTTTTTCTAACTGAACTTCCTCTTCTTCTGCAGGTTGCAAGGCAGGAAACTGGAAAATGGGCCACAGGAAACCTGGCCCTCCCACATCTGTCCCACTTTGTAACTGCAGCTCCGGTTTCATCTGGTCTGTGTGTGTCAGCTCTGTGTTTAACCCTCCGCGCGACGGGCCAGGGACTGCTCTCTGAAAGAACACCCGTGTGCTTATGGCTAAAAAAAAAAAAAAAAAAAAAAAAAAAAAAAAAAAAAAAAAAAAAAAAAACACGCTCCTGTAGGAGTTGGGCTTCTCCCAAGCAAGCGGTCCCAGGGATCTAAGCGAGCCTCCAGTGAAAACTCAAGACGATTTCATAACGCCAGACACAACAGAAGTCATTGTGGGTAAACAGATTTACAAGCTGCCTGATGAATGCTAACTTACCAGGCTTTGCTGCCTAACAGGAAGGGGCGCTGTAAATATACACCTCGTTAAATAGCCTCATCACGCGGCTAACCCAAGTCATGTGTCCCCACAGCGTCAGGACCCGCTAGGCGGAAGGACATGAAATCATTGTCCTTATGGCTCAAAACCGTCCACCGGCAGCAAGCTCATATATCCCACCAAAAACATATAATCACACATCTAAAATAAATGTGAATCCACACACACCATCCCAACCACAGGGAAGGATTCTTCCTTGTGTATCTGACCCGAGAACCGCTTTGAGGACTCCCTGGTGGTGGTGGGGGATAGTCTATACGTGTCTATTCCTATAGAGAGAAACGTGTGTATGTGACACATATTGATTGAGTCAATAGGGTTTGTAAAGCTCCACGAGGAAGCTCTAAGTTCCAAATCAAGCCTCCTGGTCAGGAGAGCCGGAGAGATGGCTCAGCGGTTAAGAGCACTGGCTGCTGCAGAGGATCCTGGTTCGATTCCCAGCACCCGCGAATGGCGGTTCACACCTGTCTCTAACTCCAATTCCAAGTGGCCTGACACCCTCACACTGGTGTACAAGTAGGCAAAACACCAATGCACATAAAGTAAAAATAAATAAATCATTAAAAAAAAAAAGAAGAAGAAGAAGAGTCCCAGTCTGAGAGCCACATTGTCCACCTCTGCCAACGCCGAGATTTCGGGGACTTCTCCGGAACAAGACTAAGACCCAAACTTGCACCCTCAGAGGAGCCTTCCCTTTAAATATTCAATGGTCATTCATGCACCAAGCACCGAGTTTAGTACATTGAGTACACATGTCACGTTGACACTCTCAGTCATCCCCAGCCACTGTGAAGCCATGCCTTAAAAACATGAAGACAGCCGGGCGGGCGGTGGTGGCACACGCCTGTAATCCCAGCACTCTGGGAGGCAGAGGCAGGCGGATTTCTGAGTTCGAGGCCAGCCTGGTCTACAGAGTGAGTTCCAGGACAGCCAGAACTATACAGAGAAACCCTATCTCGGAAAAAAAAAAAAACAAAAACAAAAACAAAACAACAAAAAAAAAAACATGAAGATAGAAGTGTGTAGACCCAGCAGTCAGAACAGACAAACCCCAACCCAGGAATATCTGCTCCCGAGACCAGGGCCCTAATCACAACGCACAACTGTCACACTGGCACAGCGATTGATTCTCAACATGTGGGCCACGAGGTGGGGGGGGGGGTCACCTGAGACCATCAGAAAACATCAATATTTACATTACGATTCTTGACGGTAGCAAAAGCGTTATGAAGTAGCTACGAGAATGACTTTGCGGTTACTGGTCGCCACAGCCTGAGGAGCTATATTAAAGGGTTGCAGCCTTAGGAAGGCTCAGAGCCACTGGAATGGGGGCTTGTTTCCCACACCTCTCTGCCGAGGTCCAGCCTGGTCTACAGAGTGAGTTCTGGGACAGCCTATGCTACACAGAGATCCTTCCTCAAAAACTAAAATTAAATTAGTGTGAGACATTCTGCTACATTTCTTTTGGCCAATTCCCTCAGCGAACAGAGTTAGAAATAGACAGACAGACAGATTGATTTACAGTGAGGGTCAGAGAGACAAAGACAGACATGCCAGTTTCACCCAGGAGTATTTTTTTGTGTGTGTGTGGTTTTTTTGAGACAGGGTTTCTCTGTGTAGCCCTGGCTGTCCTGGAACTCACTCTGTAGACCAGGCTGGCCTCAAACTCAGAGATCTGCCTGCCGCTGCCTTGCAAGTGCTGGGAATTTTTTTTTTAAACGGGAGATTGAATCTAGGAGTCACACTGGACCAACAACTATTGATAGCTCTGTTCAAAATCTGAGTAAGACGCAGGCTGATCCTGAATTCTCTATGGATTCCGAGTTGGCCTTGGACTTGCGACGTACCCGCCATCGCCTCTGAGTAACTGGGACTCCATTTCTGGTGCCACCAGGCCTAGCTCGAGGTTGGCTCTTAGTGAAAACTCGGCACATAAGCCTCTGTGAATTCCAGAACTCAGCCGAGGAGGGACTGGCGCTTTTATTTGACGTGTGGACACAGGGACTATGGACCCTGGAGATGGACGCAGAACCCTATCCCCCAACAGGAACGTTTCATGGTACTCAGAAACGAGTGGTGAGAATTGTTCCTTCTGTGGAGAGGGGCAGCCTGAGGAGCCAGTGACCTGTATGTGTGGTAGCCTCTGGAAGGGACCTGGCACCCAAGGCTGCCTCCGTGACTATCCATCACACAGATACAGACAATGTAACTTACTAAAGTCTTACCAGCTGTCTTGAATTCGAGCGTCAATACAAAGCAGTGAGCACCCCTTCCCACAACATCCTATGTGTATTTCAGAGACCTCGGCTGGAATGGCCAAACCTTTCCCCAAATTTTCTAGCTTATAATGTCATTAGGTTCAATCTTGTGCATTCAAAGGGGAAACACTGGGACAACTATGCTTGATTTAAGATGAGGGATGGTTTATTCACTTTGATATTTAGAGATGATTTTACAAAAGAAAAAAAAATCAAGGTAATCTTCCATGTTACTTCTGGGAGACAGAAAACTGGAGTCCTTCGGATAAACTTGAAAGCTTTTTGTGTTAAAGAGGCAACCGGTACAAGTAAAAACCCACGCCCTACGCGGGCAGGCGAGGAGGACACTTCTGCAGGACACACGATGATGGCGGTTTTTCCACATCCAGCAACTGGGACGCTTCCTGCCAGAGCGTCCTCCAAGCTCTCTCATTGTGTTGAAACTGTAAAAACCTTTCTAAATCAGGACTTCCTTCTATTATGTTACAGAGGCGGCTTTCTGGGAAGGGGGAAACTCCTGAGGCAAAAAGGTAGGAATTCTTACAGCACCACCCAGTGGAAACAGGCTGGGGCGGGGGCGGAGGCGGGGGCAGGGGTGGAGGTGGGGTAGTGGAGGAGGGAGGGGAGCAGTGCTCCTGCAGGGGTGTCTGGGGTAGGGGAGCAGGGGTGTGAGTGCAAACTGAACCGTTTAGTAAAAGTGGTCACGTCAGCTACCCCCAGCTGAAAAGTCCAGGCACTGAGTCCCCGCTGCTGCTTTTCCCTTTCCAGGGATGGCACCCAGCTGACAAGTGACCTCTCCCCTCCCCCCTGCTCTTCTGCCACCTTTCTCCGATGCACACACAGGCTGAGCAGCGTCAGGAAGCCCGGTGCAAGGCTAGGAAGGAAGGGGTCCCAGGTGTGGTGAGGCACACAATACCTCCCTCGTTAAGGGACCTCGAGGGAGTCTGGGCATGGGAAGCGTGCACAGCTGTGCTGGATATCCGAGATCTGATGCAGGGACGGTCAGGCATTTCCTGAGAGAGAGAGAGAGAGAGAGAGAGAGAGAGAGAGAGAGAGAAGGAGGAGGAGGAGGAGGAGGAGGAGGAGGAGGAGGAGGAGGAGGAGGAGGAAGGAGGGAGGGACAGAGAGACAGAGAGATAGAGAGACACAGAGACACAGAGACACAGAGATACCCAGCTTTCTAGGTGCCTTCCTCTTCTGGCAAGATGCACCTGGTCTGGCTACCTCTAACACATGCAGTTAGAGATTCACAGCGACAGTCATCTGCCCCCTCCTTTCTCCGGGGTCCTGTCTCCCTATGAACATGACTACCCCTGTCCTTCCGAGGCCTCTGTGGGTGTCACAGCCAATAGACAGGTTGCTTTTTCTCATGTTAACTGCCATCACCAAAGCATAGCTTGTCATGGCGATCTACCTCTCAAACATGTGATGCATTACTATGGTTTTCTAGGGAATGGGCTAAGTCATAGGAATCCTTGACCTTATCCTTCCAGATTCCTCCACAGAAGCCCTGGCCAAGGGGAAAGGCCATGTCTACCAGGGAAGGTTAGAACTTTCTTGTCTTCTCCATAGACGTTAAGGTAATTTCTCAATGGCCAAGTGTCTGTCTCTCCACCTCCCCCCTCCCCTCGTGCATGTGCATATGCACATGCTCATGTGTGCATGCGTGCATACATGCGTGCACACACACCACACTACACCCATCACCACCACTACCATCAACATCATCAGTGGAATAACCAGAAGCCCTTCTCAGACAAGCACCAGCTTTCCTAGAAAAGCAATCCTTTCTCCTGGGACCAACTCTATTTTAAAGCTCTTGGTTCTTAATGGTACCTAGATAAAGAGGTACGGAAAAGAGCCGGGTGTGTTGGCGCACGCCTGTAATCCCAGCACTTGGGAGGCAACAGCAGGAGGATTTCTGAGTTCGAGGCCAGCCTGGTCTACAGAGTGAGTTCCAGGACAGCCAGGACTACACAGAAAAACCCTGTCTTGAAAAACAAAAACTAACAAACAAACAAACAAACAAAGAGGTATGGAAAAAGAAATCAGTTAGCTGATCTTGTCTCTATTTAGAAGTATATGATTAAGATGAAAGTGATTTTATATAGCACCATGGAACTGCCTGTATTTTCCAGGAGTGCCAGGGGGCTTAGCAATATTCTAACTCTCTTGCTTTTGCTTAAGTTAAGGCACTTGCCAGTGTCGAGACTGAAGCAGGTAAAGCCGACATGAGCTGATCTCTGGTGTTGCTTAAGACAGTTCCGGTGTTTATGAACAGGAGGTGGCTGGAGACCTCGTGTTTGGATTTTTGAGAAGCACAGAGAGCCCCTCACAGAGTGGTGATCGGGGCCAGGAGCTGGGTGCTTCCGGACTCTGAGGCACTGATCATTCAGGAAATGCAAATTCCAGGTACGAATCCTCATGCCTCAGTCTGTTCCTCGGCTACTCTTTGGCAGTGCCGCTACAGTCTTCGGTGTGTCATCGCCTGCTCATGTGGTGGACATGTGTGGAGGGGTTAGTTGCATCTGAAGTCAGGACGGTGGCAAGGGGCTCCATCCGCTTCCCCGACCGACACACATGCATGAGTTTCTCTTGCACGGTCCAGCATGGACATCACGTCTCGCCAGATGTGACCTGGCAATGATTTCTAACAAAGTGAGTGCTTTTTAACTCGAAGTTAAAAAAAAAAAAAAAAAAAAAAAAAAAAAAAAAGGACCCGTAGCATTGAGCTAAAAGTAAGCCAGAAGCCACTCAATTCTTCATGAATTTCTATTTAAAACTACACATGACACATGGATGGAGAAGCCACAGTAAGCGAATTAGGACAGTTAGTAGGACACATTTAAAATGACTTGATGTTCTTGGTAGATGCTGTTTTGTTTGGTTGGGATTTTATTTTCTTCAAAACAGGGCTTCTCAGTGTAACCCTGGCCAGCCCTGGCATATGCCTGGAACTTATTCTATAGACCAGGCTGGCCTCTAACTCAGAGATCCGCCTGCCTCTGCCTCCTCAGTGCTGGGATTAAAGGTGTGTGCTACTGCTGCCCGGCAGGCAGACACTGTTATTTCTAAGGAGACTGTTGCAAAATACACAGTGAATTCAAAACCAAAGCCTTCACCAGTGTCTTATTCTTAAAACTTTTCAAAAATTAACCATCCAAATTCATTAAGAGCACAGTATCCTAGAAATTGATGCCAATAACCATCATCCAAAGCATCTGACGAAAGAGATGACACCAGAGTCCAACATGGACCCTCATCCCCAAGCCATGTCACCCCCCCTGAACTCCCATGCAGGGATCTGCCATCCATGGGGTTGGTCCTGTCTGAAATACCACATACAACTTGATGCTGTTTCTTTTCACAGCATGAATATATTAGCCATAAAAATAGCAGCCATGGCCGGGCAGTGGTGGCACACACCTTTAATTCCAGCACTTGGGAGGCAGAGGCAGGCTGATTTCTGAGTTCAAGGCCAGCCTGGTCTACAGAGTGAGTTCCAGGACAGCCAGGGCTACACAGAGAAACCCTGTCTCGAAAAACCAGAAAAAAAAAAAAAAAAAAGAGTGAGATAGTCTAATCCCCTGGCAAATTTATGATCTTCTACAAAAAGTTCTTAAACTTACTGTGTGTGTGTGTGTGTGTGTGTGTGTGTGTGTGTACACCCAAGGTCGTGTGTGTGTGTGTGTGTGTGTGTGTGTGTGTGTGTGTGTGAATGCATGCTCGCACATGCCAGAGGCCATGACCAGAGAGACCAGAGGGGCAACCTCAGGTCTTTCTCAGGAACAGCATCGGCTTTCTGGACTGAGGACTGGCTGGTCTGTGAGCCGCAGGGATTGGCCTGTCTCGGCCTCCCCTCACTGAGATTAGAAGCAAGTGCAGCCACACCCAATATTTTTATGGGGGACCTAGGGATCAAATCAGGTCTTCTTAGTTTCAAGTCAAGCATACCCCCAGGACAATTTCTGCTCTTTAAGGACAAAATGCTAGCTCTAATATTTCGTTGTTGTTGTTGTTGTTGCTGTTGCTGCTGCTATCATTTTGATCCAGTGTTCAAGATAGGGTCTCATGTAGGCCAGGCTGGTCTTGGAATAACTAACAGCCCAGTATGATTTTGAACGTCTGATCTTCCCGCCTTCCCTTTCAGAGCGCCAGGACTACAGACCTGAGCTACCGCGCCTAGTTAATATGGTACTAGGAATGGGAACCCAGGGCTCCATGTGAGCTTGGCAGACCTTCTCCCGACTGACCTATATCCTAACCCAACTCTCAGCCTTCTAAGAACCACAGAAGACTTTATCACCCTATTGGGTTCCTGATTCCAGCATCTTGACTCTGTGTGTGTGTGTATGTATGTGTATACATATCAAATTTTTATAAATATATATATATATATACACACATATATATATACACATACACACATATATAATTTGATTAAATAACTAACTTTAAGACAATATCAATATTATGTACACTACTCTATTTATATGCACGTATTCCACGTTCAGGAAAACTAAAGTGGCGGATAAAGTAAATTCAGCAAAACCTAGGGATACCAAGTGGCGGGCTGACCATCGCTTTCGCCTCAGCCCTCAAAGATGGAGGATGTCCGCCCAAGGACATCTCTCCGGCACCGGATGTGCAGTCCAGGTGTGACCATGCACTCCTACCTAGGGGGCATTTGAAGGCACAGTTCTAAAAGACATTTTTTTTTAAGAGATAAGAGGAAGCAGAAAGAGGGGTTGGGGAGAGAGAGAGAGACAGACAGACAGACAGACAGAGACAGAGGGAACCTAATGTCCTCTGGTCTAACCGGTCTATGAGTATGAAGCTTGGAGAACAGAGACGGAGACTGGCGGAAATAACTTCCTTCTCCACGCTCCTGAGGCCTGGATTCTAAGTGTTCGTGCCCAAGATCATACAAGGAAACTCAGTCAGCACATCTCCTCAGGTAACCTTCTAGAGACAGTCGGCTGCCTGGGTGCTTTCTTTCTGAGACTCGAGGGCATTATTGGGAATCTAAGCTTTCTCCTTTCCTGAAAATGACAGAGTAAGCCCAGGCTCTCGCCTGACTTCCTATATTGAAACAATGATTCTTCCGGGTGGAGGAACACAGTAAACAACATCCCCCCGCCCCAGGCACCACCCTAGGTACAGACGGCAGGCACAAATCCCACCCCGGCCAGGCTGGCTCCCCTGGGTGGGAGGGGTTGCTTTGGTTGGTCACTTTTTCTAAGGTCACATCCTCTGGATTCTCCTAAGATTCAAGCTTCTCTCCAGCAACCACTGTCTACCTAAGCAAGCACACATGCGTGCCCCTCCCCCTGCAAGCCCCTCCACTCCAGTCTCCTTCAGTTCTAAAAATAAATCCCAAAAGGCAAATCTTCTGAACTCTAATGAGGGGAGAACGGGGGGGGGGGGACACTCCAGTCCTGGTCCAGTGAAGCCTACCAACCAGGCATTACTTCAAGGGTTGATAGGCACCCCACATTTAACCCCACCCCACCCCACCCCTTTTTTTTTTTTTTTTGCTTACAGTATTCCTTAGGTAAATATTCTGAGTGTCTGTGATATCATTTAGAGGATGACAAGCTACAGGTGTGGGCAGTGCAGTCTCCCACTCGATCCACACACCTACTAGGGAGCTGGCCCTGGGGTAAATCTTGAGGCTTGTTTTGTTGTTATTTTGGTGACTTTTTTCCTGATAATTAAGATCCACAGTGACCGAGGGGGTGGGTGGGATTAGCTGCCTGGTCAGACACTCTGATTCAGCCAGACTTACCCCCTGCAAAGGGGCTCCTTGGCAAAACCCAGATGAAACTAGTTAACATAACTAGTTTTCCTCTGCCCAAAACAAAAACAAACAAAAAACAACAAAAAAACCCAAGTTGGTCTTTAGCCCATCTCTTCTATTATTTTAAACTCCAGCAGAAACATCCTTGATTTCAAAAAGTTGCAGATGGATACTGCATATATACAGCTGTTCCAGGTGGAAAAAAAAAAAAAAAAAAGACTTTCAAACCAAGGAGCATGCAGGATTCAAAATGGATTATCCAGGGCAACTGTGAGAAGAAGCCTGTCAACTGAAATCTTCCACAGAGGACTATGGTGGCGTTAGTACTGGTCCGTTCTGACAAGAAAGCCCTCCACAGGAAAGTCTTTCAAGCTGTAGCCAGCCATTCTCCGTCTAACGCTGATCAGAAAATCAGAGCCAAGTTTGCCTCAATACCAATAAACAAACCCGATTTCTGAACATACGCTTTTCTTGGAAGTCTAAACAAAACCTATGGCAAACGCCACAGACATCAAACCAGGAGATCTGCCTGTTATTAATTCAGTGGGGGCACTCTCTAGTAAAGGGCTGGGTTTATACACAACATTCCAGGCTCTGCAGATAAGGCTTCATCCCTTTCTTTTGTTTCTGATTCACCCAGAGCCAGCCAGGTGTTGTACACAGTGCTGGGTGGACACAGGATTAAAAAAAAACAAAACAAAACAAAAAAAAACAAAACAGATGTGGACCCAGAGCGAGCTCCCAGCGGGATGGGCACCCCAGATGTGGAAGACATTATACCACATACACATATGTAGACACCCCTCTTGGAAACTACCTGGGTCATGGGTCTGGACAATGTTTTATCATATATCCTTGATCTTGGGAGTTTGGGAAAGGAGACAGTAAAGGGAAATTAGGAATAATGTCAGTCTCCGGAAATACATACCAAAAACGGTCTAGCACCTGGATTCAGACAGCTAGAATTTGGGTAATGAGAAAACCTGGAAAGAGTGCTTCTGGAGGAAGACGGGGGTTACAGCATACTCTTCCCCAGGTGTGACAGGTGGACTGAAAGAAAGCTAAAGATAGAAGAGGATGGAAGGGAAGATAATGGAGAGACAGGCAAGATATCATGTTTTCTTTCATAAGCAGAATCTTATTTGGAGGGAGAGAAAAGAAAGCAGAAGAGGAGTTATTAGGGAGGAGGACCACTTGATAGGGAAGAGAATGGAAGAAGGCAGGAGAGGGGAGGGTGAGAATGGGACAGCGGTCCCCGTGCGGGAATAGGACATGATGAAACCAACTACTCTGTATACTTTCCAGTATAAAATTTTCTATTAAAAAATTTATCGCCGGGCGGTGGTGGTGCACGCCTGTAATCCCAGCACTCTGGGAGGTAGAGGCAGGGGGATTTCTGAGTTCGAGGCCAGCCTGATCTATAGAGTGAGTTCCAGGACAGCCAGGGCTATACAGAGAAACCCTGTCTCGAAAAAAAAATTTATTAAGTTCACTTCAAAACTAAAAAAAAATCAATAAAAGCTGACCATGGATTGCGATCGTCTGAAGAATAGATTCCCAGAGGCTGTCCAGTGGCAGGGGGGTCCAGTAAGCCCTGGAGGAAAGGACCACGTGTTGACACGACTGGCCACATCAGTCACTTGGGCGCCCCCCCAAGAATGAGCGTGCAGAAGGTTGTTAGGAATAGGTGAAACGCTCGACTCTGTCAAAGCTTAGGGAGAAAGGCAGGAAGCTGGGCAGGTGGCCCGGTCCTCCTCTGGGTCCTCCTAATTCAACCCAGGGACAAGTGAGAGCCAAAGGGAAATTTAAATGGTCACATTTGTTCCTTAGGTGGCAGCAAAAATTCTTATCACATGTCCACAAGGTCAAATATGTCTCCCCCAAACGCGAGAGGACTTAGGATGTGAGAATCAAGCCTCTCTGTTTCGGCCCATTACCGTCCAGCCAGGGAAACTGAGGCACAGAAAGATTATATAATACCCTACAAATTCAGTTAGCTTTAAGGTAATACTTTTATTTTTCCTACAACACTCATAAAATAAACTACAAGAGGTCCCTCCCTTTTCCTGCACGATGAGGAAATCCATATATCCTACTGATTTATGCTTAACCAATCAAATAAAAGCGTTGCAGCATTTATCAAGGCATTCTGGAGTTTAAGAATCTGCTTGGCAGAATCATGAAACCGTCCCCACTGGAATAAAAAATAATAATAATAATACTCAGGGGGTATTTTGAAGTGATGGAAATATAAAGATTCTTCACTCAGAGAAAGTAGACCCATGGATGTATACAATTATACTTAAGATCTCCGTGTTGAAATGGATGCAAGTTAATGACCTTTCTTTGTTTTGTTTGAGGTTGGCCTCAGACTCCTAGAGGTTAGCCTGCCTCTATGGCCCAAGTGTTGGAGCCCAAGATGTACACACCATGTTCAGCCAAACCTGTGTTCTCTTTCGTAAAGGTCAAACATAATAGCAAGGACTTTGCATTGCTTTTTTGTTTGTTCATTTGTTTGTTTATTTGGTTTTGCTTTCTATTGCTGAAAGCCCTTAACCTAACCAGTCTTGACAAACTACATCTAGATAATTGTTACACCTACCCCATGATTCCTATCAGATTCATGGCTGAACGGGAGCTCCAGTAGCTTTAAACAAACTTGAAAACACTAAAAGCCTCTGAGCCGCTTGGAGTGTGTGAGTGGATTCATTTTAGTCTGACTCAAATTCAAGTAAAGGGTGTCACAACCAATCACCTTGATCGCTTTTAAAACACGGCAAGTTAGAAATGAATTCTACTTCGCTTTTAAAACAGGTTAGTAATTCTTCCCAGAAAATGTAAATTGCTACACATCAGGAAAGTGCCAGAGTTCACTCCTAGTGACAATGCAGATCACATTTGGCTACAGGGTTGTTGTTTTTTTCCCCCTCCTAAAGCTCCTGACATTTGTGTGAGTTTCCAGGAATGAAATACAAGGCCATTTTAATAATTCTGGTCCTGGAGAAGAGTCACAGAGAGAGTTAAATATTTGAAGAGTGGTTAATTAAAAGGCAGAACAAGCCACCACCTTTGGGGGGGAGGTGTCTTCAGGATTTGTTCATGGAGCGCTAACCACACAGACACAAGGGTGATTTAATTTGCTAGCGCTACCTACGCCCTCCCTCGGTGGCAGAAGGCGGGTCGTCATGGCCCAGCCAGGGTGTCAATCAAAAAGCTGAACGACCTCCATTCAAACTGGCCGTGAGCTGTAGTAACAGTGAGCTTGAAAAAGAATAAATAAATAAATAGATAAACAGATTTAAAACATCGAAGTTTGGAAAGTGGGGATACAGCAAGAAACAAAAGCCGTCTAAGCAGACCTTCTTCCCCTCCACGGCTGGCTCATCCTAAGGTGTATTTTTTTTTCCAGTTTAACCTCCATTCTGTCCCCTTATCTAGCATTCTGTTCTGATGTGTAGTGTGCCCTCACTTCCTGTTACTCCAGCTTGATACTCATGACTCACACGTAAGTCATACAGAAACTCATCAAAATCCCAAATTTCACGGCACACAGGAACCCAGTCTTTCAAGAGGGCAGCATTCTTAAGATACTCCAGACGAAAAAAAAAAAAAAACACCAAACCAGTTCATCCGAAATCATGTCACCCTCAATAAATATAAGCTCCCTGTCTGGCAACTTCAGTCTCAGCAGTCATCATTAAAATGCAGTCTGTGTGTGTATGTGTGTGTGGGGGGGGTGCTATGCAAAAATACACTCTTTTAAAAAAGTCAGACGTGACTCTAAATAAAACCTTCCGAGAGCACACATGTTCCCCATGCATCTGTGTACACAACACACATTTTAAAAAGACTACAGAAATATACAATGTTAGTAGCAGGGTTTGGGGGAGATGTTTATTGTTGCCGTTGTGGCTTTCTCGTGTACTTTTTCCTAGAGTAATTTGTGATATTCTTCCCCACCAAGAAAAATTAGAAATAGTCTTGCGACTGGTGTGGTTGCTGCCCGCTCTAAGTCACCCCGAAAAAGCCCAGAGGCGCTTTGCCGACTACCACATGAAAAATGTCTGCCCGGAGCATGTGAGGCTAGGTGACACACGTGAGGGCCTTTGCGACACTCATGAACACAGGTAATAAAGGCGGGCTGAGGGAGGGGCCGCCAGCGCAGAATCAGACAGACAGAGAGCCCATTGCTTTTCATGCATGTGCAAGGAGGATCTGAGGTCTGGGAAGCAGAGAGGCTAAGTCATTGCCTGGGCATGTCGAGGACCCAAACTATCTATTAGTAAGGGACAGCTCACCTTAAAACAAGACTACTCCAGAAAGGCACATCTTTGGGTAATTCTTTAACTAAGCCCCTTGGACTTGTCAGTAGGTTATGTTTTGTGGCATCTGACAAAGCTATCTACATAAATACAGTTTGGTAGCATAGAACGCACAAAGTTCTGTATCCAAGCACTGGGAAGAAATATATATACATATACATACATATATATACACATACATACATACATATGTATATATATACACATATACATACATATATATACACATATATACATACATATGTATATATGTGTATATATATATATATATGGGGGTTTTGATGTTTTTTTTGTTTGCTTTTTGTTTGTTTTGGTGGTTTTTTTTTGTTTGTTTGTTTTGGTTTTTTTTGTTTTTTTTGTTTTGTTTGTTTTTTCGAGACAGGATTTCTCTGTGTAGCCCTGGCTGTCCTGGAACTCACTCTGTAGACCAGGCTGGCCTCGAACGCAGAAATCCACCTGCCTCTGCCTCCCAAGTGCTGGGATTAAAGGCGTGCGCCACCACCAGCGCCTGGCAGAATATTTTCATTTATACACACCGCCCGGAAGGTTCTTTAAAACCGATTTCAGGAAGAGACTTAAGTTCCAAAAAGTGAGGGCAAACGTAAATTTTTTTTTTTTTTTTTTTTTTTTTTTTGGTTTTTCAAGACAGGGTCTCTCTGTGTAGTCCTAGCTGTCCTGGAACTCACTCTGTAGACCAGGCTGGCCTCGAACTCAGAAATCCACCTGCCTCTGCCTCCCAAGTGCTGGGATTAAAGGCGTGCGCCACCATCGCCCGGCTGCAAACGTAAATTTTAATGTATGACTTCAGGGTTGCATTTACTGTAGATGAGCAGTTTTGAATTCATCGGTTTCTTACAGAAGGAGACAAAGGGGTATAGGTTTTAAGTAAATGCTTAGGTATTGTCAGAATTCAAGAGCTCTCTCCACCTCTCCCCACCCCACCCCGCCCCCCCCGCCCCCCCCCCCCATCCAAATGCCACACTTCCCATCTAGAAGGTGTCAGCTCTGGCTGTGTGAAGACTCAGTGCTGAGGGAGGTTCAAAGATTCAACTCATGAAAGTTATATCATCACAATGTCGGCATCTGCCGTTCCATCATCCTAAAAGAAGACGGACGGGGGTGGGGGGAGGGGGACGGAGGGGGGGGGTGTGTGTGGAGGCCAAGAGAGAGAAAAAGACAGAGACAGACACAAAGAGTATGTTGTCAAAGGGACCACTGAAGGCTTTAATGCCCGTTTGTTGAATGAATGCCTGAGACACTTTATCATCTTCATCATTAAGATGGAATAACTGCTCGGCGTTAGCCCCAGAGACTTGCAGATTATTGATGGGGACATTGGTGGGCGAATACCAGCATCCCTGGTTTCTGCCTGGTGGACTTAGCATCCCTGCAGATGTTCCTTGTAGGAAGCAAAATTATTGGTTGAATAATCTCAGGCACCTTCAACAATTCAACAAATCTGATACCCTGCTTCTGAGCAGAATGGTGAGTAGTTCTCAACCCATGAGTCCAGACCCTTTGAGGGGAGTCACATATGAGATAAGCCTGCATATCGGATATTAACACTCTGACTCATGACAGTAGCAAAAATTTCAGTTATGAAGTAGCAGAAAACATAATGTTACGGTTGGGGTTTCGTCACAACATGAAGGACTGTATTAAAGGGTTGTCCTGTTAGGTTGAGAAGCAATGTACTGGGTTAGAAGGAAGAGTTCACAACCTCATGGACCCCTCCCTCCTGCAGGAGGAAGGTTTCCCCATCAGCTGGAGTTCTGTGGTCCAACTGGACACTCAACACCGGCAGTTTACTGACCACCCACTCAGTACTAGGAAAGGTTCGAGGAGCATCTTGGAACTCTGGCCCACTGACCCACCTAGGGTGGGCTGGCTGGGTTGCTTTTTAGGACAGGTTTGCCAAAGGAGACGTTCTTGGCAACCTCATGAAAGTCCTCAAGAGAGGCAACATGTCTTTGTCAAGAAAGAAGCCCTGTGCTTTCAGTGGGGAGCTCTTAAAAGTCTTTGCCCTTTTTGGTAACTCTACACATTTCTAGTCAACATTTAGAGAGAGAGAGAGAGAGAGAGAGAGAGAGAGAGAGAGAGAGAGAGAGAGAGAGGTCAGGAGAGCACCAAAAGGCCTGCTCTATATCTGGTATTGAAACGCCATCCCTTTTCATGCTCTGGGGGTTTTGCAAGCAGTCATTACTGGAAGCTCTTAGTACACTTATGGACAGTCTCCTTAACTGCCTGACCTACATACCCTCCTAACACAATCTGTAATTTTACAATCCTAATAAATTCAAACCCATAACTGACCTTTTCCCAAATAAATGTGTGCCACAGAAAGGGAGACAAGAGACCAGAGAATATTTTTGTTGGGCAAGAGGGCTCATAAATCGATTTAGGTTCACTAATAGATGCCTGGAACATGCTGGGCTTCCCAGCCCGACCAGATCTACCCCAACTCCCCCCCCCGCCCCCCCTACAAAGCAGAGGCACAGATGAGAGAGGACGGGCAGGCATGTGTGTTTGTGTAAAAGTTGATTGGACAACAGAGAACAAAACAGAACACACAACTCTCTCTCTCTCTCTCTCTCTCTCCCTCCCTCTAATGCTCTCCCCCCCCCACTAGGGAAAGCATGTTTACTTGAGACCCAAAATGGCCAAAGGAACTTCCAAGTTTTTTGAGACTGTGCCCTAGAAAGGCTGGCAGGGGTGAAGACACCTCTATGTCAATAAAGGCTGTGACTCGCCTAGCTCTGCAGGACAGTGGCTCACACAAAACCCCTCCTGTGCGGAGTAGCAGAGTAGCGGAAACTCCCAATGAGATTAGTCGGTGTGTGTGTGTGTGTGTGTGTGTGTGTGTGCGTGCGTGCGTGCGTGCGTGCGTGTGTGTGTGTGTGTGTGTGCAGACATTACTTAGCAATGACTAAAGGGCTCTCTCTTCCTGCAGCCAGTGGAAAATTCAAGGAACATTTTCCCCCTGCAGCAGCAGAATCCCTTTAACCCTCTCCCCAGCCAACTCTAAAACCAACTCGGCCTCCCCCCCCCCCACACACACACACCAGTACACACACACACACACACACACACACACACACACCCAACTGCCCCCACCTCGGGCAGAGCACTTCAGGGAGTTATAGGCCGTCGTGGGGCTTTCAAAACGGGGAGGGCAGGAGGGGGGCCCCTCGAATACTACAAAGGAAACTGTAAAAGGCACAAATACATAAACCTGAGAAGCAGCAAGCCACAGTTTCTTTGTGAGCTCCTCAGTGAGTCATTTTCAAGATGCTGTCTGCAGCCAGTTTCAAAGCGGAAGCGCACGGCAATTAGTCTTGCCGTTTCCAGACAAGCCAGAAACTCTCCCGACACTCTTTTTTTTTTTTTTTCCCTTCTAAAAAGCCCCTTTTGCAGTTTCTGAAATAGCCTTTCTTGCTTCCACCCCCACCCACCGCGTAACTGCAGCTTATCCTCGGAATGATTCGGTTCAAAAAAAAAAAAAAAGTAACAAAACAGAGACCATTTCATTTTGTTACCTCCCGCCCCCCCCCATATAATCCCCCCTTCTTAAAAAAAAAAAAAGTTCCAGTAACATTACAGGCCAGCAGGCAGTTAGAAGTTAAAGAGCTGAGACTTTCAAGATCATCCCTTGCCCGGCCCATCTTCCAAATCCGAATCTGGACTAGCTGACTCGGCCGCCTTTTAAACGTCCATCTGACTGGGCGTGAGCCTGGGGCGGGTGACCTGGGCGAGGGTCACCTGCCCATCGAGAGTGGACGTAGCCCCGGGCCCCACGTCTCCCCAGCCCAAGTCCTCCGCTCCCTCTCCACCTCTGTGCCCTTCCCTGGATCTGAACCCTCGGCGCCTCGGTGCCCATCCTGAAGGGATCCGGACCGCAACCCCGGGCCGGAGGTCAGCGACAATCCAGCCTCCAGCCACGCAGCCCGCTCCGGCCACGATCCGGAGGTCCCCGGGAGCCTCGCTGCAGGGATGCGGGAGCTTGCACTCCGGGTGTCCCCTTCTGCCTCCGCAGAGCAGCACCCCCCCCACCCCGCAAGGCCCGAGCACGAGCTCCCGGGGTGGCACGGGCGGCGGTAGCGCGGCGGGCGCGCAGCATCCTCCCCCGCGGGGACGCACCCCCCATCCTCCCCCAACACAATCCACAACCCACCCCACGGCGCCCACAGCCCCACCCCCACCAGCCAAAGAAAAGAAAGAAGGGAAAAGGAGAAAAAAAAAATAATAATAAAGGGAAAAAAAAAAAAACCTAGCCCGAAGAAAACTTTGCAAGCGCCGGAGCAACAGGCAAGCAGTCTTGCAACCTACCCAGATGAGGGGGGGCGTTTGGGAGTCTTCTTGGGGAGATTTCTAGGAGGAACCGGGCGAAAGCCCCCGACTTTCCATGCTGACAGGCGTCTGCAGACGGTCTGTTGCTCTTGTAATGAGATCCTGATTTTCCCCCCTCTTTTTTTTTTCTTTCTCTCGCTCCTCTTTTTTTTTTTTTTTTCCTCTCTCACCCCCCACCCCCTCTGGTGTGTGTGAGAGCAGGAAGTTGGAGCAGTCAGGCCGAGCCTGCTCACTTCCTTTACTGCATTATTCCCCAGGCGGTGTGCAGTCTGTGTAAACAGGCTTTTCCGCCCCGCGCCGTGCGCCCGGGCCGCGGCTGTGCGCCGGGGCTGCCCGCCCAGACCCCGCGCATACCCCCGGCGCCGGGCCCCGCGCCCGCCCGCACGCCCCGCGCGCCCCCGCGCCGCGCCCGCCCCGCTTCCTGCTCGGCCACCCCAGGGGAGGAGCCTGGGGACCCGCCGGCCAGGCCGCCGCCCCTCCACTCGGCTCCTGAGCCCTCGGGTCCCTAAATTGGGCTTCACCCTGGGTTTGTACCCCTGCTAATGCTGCCCCGAAAGGGTGACCCTTGGGCGAGCTGTTCTCTACCCATAGTAGGCATAGAAGAAGAGTTTGGGGACAGGAGGGGTGGCGAGTGGGGTTCAGGACTTGGATGCTCTGGGCACCAGGCTGCTTTTATTGCGGACCAGAGATGAGGGTGAAAGATGTACGTGTCCACAAAGGGAGATGGAATCTTCCTAAAGATGCTGTCGGACAGAGTTACTGTCGGGGACATATTTCACAGCAACACTATAATTGATATTAATATTAATAAAATATTAATAATTTGGAGGCAGTTTTACAGTTGGGATCCTGTTTGGGGAAAATTTGAAGAGCTACAAACTAGGAGCTGGCGTTTTAGAATAGAGATGAACGAAGTGGCTTTAACAGGCACCACATCATGCCTTCTTAGGAGCTCCAGGGGGCTTGAGACAGGGGAAGAGGCACCCTGTGATCTCAGGACTGGACTCGCCCCGCCCCTGAGGACACTGGCCAGGATCTGATTGGAGACTTGAGTGTTGCACAGAAGATGCAAGAGGGAGTGGGTCTCCTACTAACAAACCCTCTACACAGTTCACCAGCCTTCCAGAACCTTCCAGTGCCATGCCCTCACTCTTTGGGGCTTTCAGACCAGTGGTTTGCAATCCTGAATGTTTGACACGAGGGTACATGGGCTCGCTAAAACCCTAATTGCCCTTACCGCCCTCCCCCTCAATCAATGTCTCTGGTGTGATTGTAAGCTCCCAATATACAGAATTCGCCTTGAGGGTAAGGGGTGCTTTGAAAACTAGCCGCAGCCTTCTCATCCCAGACCAAAGCCAAGTCTCCGGGTCAGCAGGACCACATTCTGACGTTTCCCTGCCCCCGCCCCCACCCCCACCCCCACCCCTTAGCATTTGCTATCTCTCTGAAAGATTACTTGTTTCCGAGTATCTTGTTACTATTAAAGGTTCTAGATTGGGTTCAGGGATGTTAATACCCACCCCAACCCCCACACACCTGCAGATGCCTGTCAGAACACCTTGTTAAACAAGGGCAGCAGTTTTTGCTTAACAACTGATGTGTATAACCTGCTGGTAATACACTGAGGACCAAGCCTCGCCAGTGCTCTCTGAGAAGAGACAATGGTGGTGGGGGCTGGGGGGTTGGGGGGGGGGGAGCAGATCAAGGTAAGATGTGAACCAGAAGGAGGAATTATGGGAAAGGGGGCTGTCAATCAAACCCTGATCTTCCGCAGCCAATTTTCCACTTTGGAGATTATCATTTACAATCCCTAGTTGGCTTCTTCTGTCACTCAGCAAAACTCAGAGACTGTGTCCCTATACGATCCAGCTGTCCCTGTGAACTGAATGCAGAAGGTAAACTTATCATCCAGCTCGAAGCTCGAACACGCAGGAACACACACTGCTTTTTATTGTAGAAAGTATCCATTTGGCCGAAGCTAATCTGAAGGGGTTGCATCTCTTCCAGAAAAAGGCGGAACTATTGGGGCAGTGAGAAAGTTCTGGTCACCAGGGGTTGGGGACAGAGAGGGATGAGTAGTCAGAACAAGATTTTTTTTGGGGGGGCAACCATGAACGGCCCCCGTGTAAAGCTATGCTGGTGGGTACCTGTGATCACCAATTATCATCAGGAGCGAGCCATCGGGTGAACTGTGGGTTTCAGGGGAGGCTGTGTCAAGAAGGGTTCATCATTTGAAAGTGGGACACCACTCTCTTGGGGAAGACTGGGGTATGCCTAGACAGCAGCTCGGAAAGCAAGCTCTAGACACCAGATGCTCAGGTCTTGTTAGAGATTTGGCTTGGACAAAGCCATGAGTTCAGTCTTCATCACTAAAGGAAGACAAAGTAGGTGAGAAAGCATGCGTAGAGTGGGGAAAGAAATCAACCTAAAACATTTCAGAACAGAACAGAATGAATATTAGACACGTGAGCACTGGCCATTCTGGAGAGAAACCAACCAGTACGTGGCTAGCCATCGTTACTTCGAAGAGGCTTCAATATTTGGGGTGTCCCAGGGGTTAATGTTTGGGAATGGACAGCCAAACAGACCAATGGAAAGGAAGCCCACTCTGGGGGTAGTGTTCCCTGAAGGACCCTTCCGGCCTCACTGAGCCTGAACAAGCAACGGTTTCTACCGATTTTTTTTTTTCTCTCAGAGCAGTGAAAGCTACGTTTACATTCAAACAACATGCATTATGGACTAGGGTTTAAAAATGTTCATGAATTTCATTTAAAAGCGCATTTACAGGACTCTCATAGACTGGTGGGTGGCCTTTCAGGAGCTGGCCTTCCCACTCCTTGTGGTTAGAGGACTTGCTAGGGACGCTGAGAAGCATGGATTTGGACTGTCTCGGGAGTCCACTGCCTGTTTCTGTGTAGCGAAGAAGACTCTCTTTTTCCTTTGTAATTATAGTTTAGAAAAAAAAAAAAAAGAATAACCAAATCTGCCGGGCTTAAGTGGAAGAATTCACCTCTTTTTTTAATTGTAGCGTTGAAAATCCAGCAGTAAAATGTACCTGTTTTAAATGTCTAGTTCGGTCGAGTTAAGTGTGCTTACTTTGTTCGGAAGCTAATCCCCACAATTCATTCATCTTGTAAAACTGAAATTCTATAACCATTAACCAACCTTCACCCCTACCCCTGCCCTTCCCCAAGCCTTTGGTGAGTCTTATTCTACTTCTTGCTTCTATGAATATGGTGAGATGTTTTATGGAAGCAGAGTCATACAATATTTGTCTGCTCTGGACTGGCTTGCTTCACTTAGCACAGTGTCCTTCAGGCTAAGACTGAATACTTGCCCAGAAAGTATGTGCACCGGCACCCACTGCTGTTGGGCATTTGAGCTGTCCCCATCTCTGGGCTACTGGGAATAATAAGAATTTATTTACTTTTATTTATTTTTTGTAATGCTAAGGATCAAGTCCAAGGCTTTGTGCATATTACATAAGCATTTGCTTATCTATATATGGGGCTTTATCCCAAGCCCAAGAATTTATATCTTTAAATGGTTGAAAACAAAAATTTTAAAGAGTAACATTTTGTAACATGTGCATGTTATATAAAATTCTATTTCAGCATCCATAAAGTTTTATTGGGAGATAGACATGCTTATTCATTTGTACATTGTCTAACATTGTGTTTGTTCTACATTGGAATGGATTAAAAGCTGTGACAGAGACCATATGGTCTGTACAATCCAAAGTATTTACTTTCTGTTTCTTTACAGGAAACATTTGTCTACCACGGGTTTAGCCAAATGAAATTATGCATCCTTTATTGTTGTTGTTTTGGGTGGGTGTTTTGACGTGTGTTATGTCTCATGTTTGCTTGGGGGGGACAGTTTCGAGATAGGGTTTCTCTGTGTAGCCCCTGATTTTCCTGGGCTGTAAACCAGGCTGGCCTCGAGCTCAGAGATCCACCTGACTCTGTCTTTTGAGTGGTGGGATTAAAGGTGTGTACCATCACACCCACTTGATTTTTGTTTTTTGAGATAGGTTCTGGCTACACAGCCCAAATTCACCTCAGATTTCTGATTCTTCTGCCTCCGTGCTGGGATTATGAGTATATACCAACACGTTGGCAGTGGCTTGCCTTTTAAACTGTCTCTCCCTTGTTCTGCAGAAAGCCTTTGCCTTGTCCGATTAAAAATCTAAGCATTTTAACAACCTTCACACCCAAGGATTTC
Organism: Apodemus agrarius; assembly: GCA_964023405.1. Classification (NCBI taxonomy): domain Eukaryota; kingdom Metazoa; phylum Chordata; class Mammalia; order Rodentia; family Muridae; genus Apodemus; species Apodemus agrarius. The sequence goes on along the minus strand of OZ030026.1, from coordinate 38,926,066 downwards.
ATCTTCCATGTAAACCGAGAACTAGGCTTCATTTAACTCCTCCTATTGGGGGTTCTGAATAGGTGAAAACTAGCTAGCTCTCCCAATCACAGCCCCAAGATGTCCCTTCCAGAGTCGATCAACAGACCTGAGCCTCCCGACTGGCCCCTGATTCTGGTTTCATATCTGAGCTGTTTCCACAGGGCCCCATCCCAGGGAGGCTCATGTCAAACCCAGGAATCTCTCTTTCTGCAAAGTTCCACCCAGACCACCTTTGTCCTTGCAAACACTGGCAAGTGTGTTGTCCATCCTTTATTCACCTGTAGCTCCCCCCCCCCCAGGCAGCCTTCCAGCATCCGCCAGGTGAAACACCTGGACCGAGTCTTCTGACCGACACGCTATTGTGTTTGGACCCTGTGGGGGATCGACTGAACCATCTGTTTCTACAGGTCAAACTCTTTAATTGAAAAATCCGTCTCTGCCCCGTGTGTTAGATTCTTGGAGACAGAAGTGTGGCTTTATTTTTTTTTTTTCTCTTGTAGGTAGCATCCATCACATCTGGGAAATTGTTGGTCTCCTGTTCACACTCTGCTGCTGTGATGTGTGAGGTAGCCGTGTTCTGTCGTCCACTGACTCATGGGGTATGTGTGTAGTAACGCTCAACCATTCACACTCAGGTTCGCTGTAGTGATCCCAGCTTCATAAGGTGTCTCCTCCTGCTGTGCTCATCCAAAGCATCTGACCTGCATCAAAACAAATGTACCGCAAAGCCTGACATATGGTGCACAGCTGCAATGCCCAGACCCAGGGGGCCGAAGGTAGATATCTTTTTGCCACTTTGTGGATTCTCTTTTCTTCCTAACACTAGATAAGAAAGAAAAAAAAGGAAAGAGAGGAAAGGAAATCGATCCCTGAATACGGTCAGAAAGGGGGTGACATTATCAGTAGACTACTTACTTCCTGATGATTAGGGGTATCTAGATCCTTGGGACAAATCTGATCTTTACCATCAGAATATCTAATTGCTTCCTGTTGTTGTTTCTTCTTTGTGCATGGACTACTTAACGAACTTTAACCAACAGCAACCAACCACAACACCCAGTACCCTAGCGTTTATGTACCCTCTGAAAAGTTCCCAGAATTCCCAACATCACACAATGCCACACAATCGCAGAAATCATCTGCAGCTGGCAAAATCACACCCCTGCTAAAGCACGAGGCAAATCATAGTCAGCTGCTATGGTCAGTCTGAAACAGCCCCGTATCTTGCTCCCAGGACTAAAACAAAACCACATTCCTATTTCTGTGGGTTTTGTTTTGTTTTGTTTTGTTTAGAAACCCAGATTCTCACTACAGCCAGAGGCAGGTGGATTATGAGTCTTAGGTCAGCCTGGGCTGTGGAGCCAGACCTTGTTTCAACAAATATATATATTTATATATATTATATGAATATTATAATATATTGAAATATATATGCAAAGCATCAGATCCAGAGCCCAGCAAAGGATTAGACTCACATTTGACTGGAATTGTGTGATATGATCAGCTTGGAAATAACACTCTCAATCACACCCTCCTGTGTGTACCAGAACAACCTCTTGTTAACTAGTATGATGTTTTGACTTCTGTTTTCAGTCCATTTCAGCACAAATTCCCAAGAATGAATTCTTGAACTGAATGCATCTGAAAGAGAAATTGTTAGGTTGATTCTGTTATGACTTTGAGCTATTTATATGAATCACTCTCCAAATCTATAATCTTATCACCTACTCAAAAAAGGGATGGTTTAGCTTTTTTATTTATTTGCTGTGCACTTGTGCAAGTGTGTGCATATGTGTAGTTTAGACAACATGTTAAGAGTCAGTTCTCTCCTTCCACCTTATCTAGAATCTCCTATTGCTCTGAATACTCCAGGTCAATATCCCATGAGATTCTGGCAGATTCTCCTGTCTCTGCCTTCCATCTTACCAAAGGAGTGTCCGGATTACAGGACATGCCATGGTATTCAACCTTTTCCATGAATTCCAGGGATTAACTCAGGTTGTTGGGCTTACATAACAGTTGCTTTTACTGGCTGAACCTTCTCCCTTTTTATCCAGCCAGCCACCTCCTTGGCCATGCTAATTTCGTTGTTGTATTAATCTAGAGTTTATAAGACTAGGAATGGTGCATGATGAAGTTTTACCATGGATGGAGTGGTACAGATGTGAATCATCTTCCAAGGGAGAACAGCAAATGAGAGAATTAAAATAATTTCAAATCATTAAACGTTTAAATCAATTAGTCCTCTGTGCTCTCTCAGACACCCCCACCCCCAAATCTACATTTATATCATTAGAAAGAAGGAAGGAGAAACACACAGCAATAGAGTATTGCAAGTCCCTGAGCTGTGAATCACTGCCACGGTGGGTGTCCAGGACAATAGAGAACCTGCCCAGACTAGTCAAAATCATTTCCTACATGACATAAGTGTGGTAAGCCGAGAAAATCACAGATGGGCTCAGCACACAGCGATGCCTTCATGACCTGCGCTGACAGCTGGTTTGGATTTTAGATGTGTAAGACAAGAAAATGGAGGATTTTTCTCTTTTGTTTTGATCCGAGAAGGTGTTGGGCCAGGCTTTACAGGAAACTGCAGTCTCCCCTCCCTCCCCCTTCTCGCTCCAATTACCGGAAGCTCAGGAAATACCTTGGAAGGCAGGATGTCATGCTGTGGGTTCAAGGCAAAGATGGAGAAAGTCTGGTTTGAAGTTTCAAGACCAACACTTGAACGATGGAAAAAGTGAAGGGGTTAGAAGTTGGGGGTCCTGTCCCATCTAAAAGATCCTTGACACTCAAGGATGACGTCAAGCAGTTATTTAGCATGGTTCAGGAAGATCTCAGGCCAACCAGGCTGGCAGGGAGAACTCCAGATGAAGGGCTTCGGAGCACAGAGAAAATCCAAAACAACAGGCAGGGTTGATGGAATCCTTCCCCGGCAGCAGCCTGCGTGGGCTGCCTCAGTTATCCGTGGTGGATAGCCCCGGGAGCCCCGGGAGCCCCGGGAGCCCCGGGAGAAGATCCAAAGAAGCTACTCCCTGTGAGATTTAGTAGTTAGAGCCACGCCCTGCTCTTTGGGGTCTGGCACAGAGATGACGTGAGAGCATTTTCTTTACGTTGACCGTGTAGAACCCGGTCTTCTTGTAATTTGAGGATAATTACAAAAGAGGGAGGGAGGGAGGGGCCTCAGAATGAGGACTAGAGTGCGGATCCCCAGAACCAATGTAAAAACTAGGGATACACTGCAGCTCACCCAGCAAGAAGGAGGCGGAGAGACCTTCCCTTAATATAAGGCGGGAAGACTGGAGGAGGTCACCTAATGCTAAGTTTGGGCCTCAACACATTCATACAGAAATGCTCCTGCACATGGGACTATACACACACACACACACACACACACACACACACACCATGTTTATGTTTATGGTCTGAGGACTGCCCCTACTGAGATAGCCTAGCCCCGCCTCCTAGCCCCGCCTCCTGGCTCAGCTGTATGTAATACCCATGCATCCTCATTCAGCCTGACACAATAAAAGGCTGAGCTTCTGGGTCACCGCGGCTTCTCCATCCGACAGCTGAGATCATCCAACCTTAGCTTTCCTGTGTCCGTGTGTCTGTCATTTCTTTATTCCACTATCACCCTTAGGGTTTAAGGACCCAAAGAGATTCTGTGCAAAGAGACGGCAAGAGATTGACCCTCTTAGAAAGGGTCAATGAACTCTCTCAAGAGGGTGAGCCTTGGCGATATGGCATTCCTAGCCCTTCTTTGTTTTTGTTTTTGTTTTTGTTTTGTTTTGTTTTGTTTTTCCGAGACAGGGTTTCTCTGTGTGGTCCTGGCTGTCCTGGAATTCACTAGGCTGGCCTCGAACTCAAAAATCCGCCTGCCTCTGCCTCCCAAATGCTGGGATTACAGGCGTGCGCCACCACGCCCTGCTCCTAGCCCTTCTTTGAATAAATACCATGGGTAAGTTCTTAAGGAGCAAAAGGCATCATTATTGGGGAATATGTGTAATCTCCATACTCTAAATAGTCCCATGCAATAGATGAAGTCTATTGATACTTAAGATTATTAATCTAACTCTACTTCAACCAAGGAGCAAAGATTAGAGTTCTGAATTAAAGGTCACCCAGTTAAGGAATAAAGCGTTAAAATGACTCTTTCCAAGTCTTGGGTTTTTTACCTAAATCTACTTTTCTTTTCTTTTTTTGCCATTTTGTGCTACATTGCAACAGAAGACATGAATGCAAAAACCAAGGTTCTGTTTCCAGCAGTAACTTCTATCATCTTTCTCAGGTTCAACCTCTCTCCCTATAAAAGGAAAGACTACAGCACCCACCCGTTGCCCTTAAAGGATGCTATTGTCTGCGATACCAAAGCCCTGGACTCCATTGGCCAAAGCCACGGTTCAAGGCTCCAATTCCAGTTCTGGCTCAGGTTCAGGTCCCCCAAAATGCCCAGACCCCATGAAGTCTCCAGAGCCAGGGCCCCTGACTCCCATCATGAGGACAGGATTGTACCTGTACCCTGGCTGTACTCTGTGGGGCTACTGTCCTCCCATGCTATTTATACAAATAGTGTTGGGAGGAAGCAGAGTTCTGGTAGACCTTTAGGGTGGGACAACAACTGAGGAAACCCTGAAGTATATGAGATATTACCAGAAAGATGGTGAGGATAAGTGAACCCCTTCCCACATAGAATGCCCAAACCCTGTCACCCCTGGTCTAGGGCACTCCTTCCCTTTGACACAGTGTGTCCCATATAGTACCTGGCACAAAGCAGCTGCTCACTGACCAATGAGGATGTATGACTGTCCCCCTGGGACAAGCAGAACTTGCAACTCCTCAACTCGGGTGACTCACGAGGAGGCACTACTGAGTCATGCAAATTATTTCCTGTGGCGCTTGCCGTCGTCCTCCAACCTCAAGTTGTTGGAGCAAATGACGAGACAAGCAGCCAGTTGTGGTGGTGCAACCTGTGGTCCTTGCAACTGAGAGGTAGGAGGCGAGGCGGATGGCGCTGGACACTTTAATAAGCAGCATTATAGAAACAGCCCCAACATCTCCCTGACTTGTCCCCCACAGCCCCTTGCTCTTCACCCTCTTTCCCAAAGCACGAAGTTGTTTTCTCTGAGGATCCGTCATCCACAAAGGACCAGACCTACTACCAAAGAGAAGCATAGCCACCTTCAGCCTGCTCACAGCCAAATTATTAAGGAAGTAAATTAAGAGTACTCAGACAGCACACCCAGACCGGAGGACTTGGTTCTGTGGTACGATCTACTCTTCACATTTGATCATTTTCTCTAACAAGCCTTTGCTAACCATCTAAAGTGTCTACAGCACCTCCATTTCTCTTTGTCCTATACAGGATGGCATAAGTTCCTACTGTTTGATGTCATCTTTGAGTACTTATTTATTATATTTGGCTCTTCCTTTTTGGTGCTGGGCCTCAAACCCAGGGCCGAATACATGCTTGGCTAATTCTCTGTCACTGAACTCGAGTTTTTATATTTGACATGGTTTCTGTACCTGTGCACATTTCATTAATAAATCTGTTGTGGGCTTTTCCCTGTTAGTCTATTGTAATTTTCATTTCGTTGACTATGGCTTTGAGTCCTTTGGAGGGAACGTTTGAATTTGCTTACAGTGGGAAGTAGCAGAGGTTTAAGCTCTAGAGCAGTGGTTCTCAACCTTCCCAATGCTGCAACCCATTAATCTGGTTCCTCATGTTATGGTCACCCCCCCACCCCCACCATAAATTATTCTCATCGCTACTTTATAATTGTAATTTTGCTACTGTTATGAATTATAATGTAAATATCTGGATTTTCCAATGGTCTTAGGCAACTCTACCCGCCCCCCTCAAAGAGTCATTTGATACCTTCCAAAACATATCTCCACCCACAGGTTGAGAACTGCTGTTGGTCCACACAACAGTGTTGAAAGGGTTAAAGGTCAGGGGTGAGAAGACTGAAGCTTCATTTAACCCTCCTTTCAGTTCTTTACAGCGAAGCCTAACACAACGCAAACATCACTCAGCCCGGTTCCTCTAAGGGCAATAAATTGGTTTCACAGTGTCGGTTACTAAAGACCTAAAACCTGTAGATTAATGTGTCAGCCATTTTATTGCTCATAACTCTATGGGTCAGAAATGTTGACTGGGCCCAGTTGAGCCCAGTTTACTGACTTATCAGTGTTCAGCTGGTAAATTTACTGCAGTTGGATAATCCATGGTGGTCTCTCCCACAGTACTGGCCATCGTCTGAACCTTCTTTTCCTGATCTTTCGATCTCAAGGAGACCAGTTGAGGCTTGATGTCATAGCCTCATTGTACAGTGAGAGAAGTCCATGTAGACAGAACCGCTGACGGCTTAGACTAGCGGTTCTCAGCCTTCCTAACACTGAGACCCTTCCAGACAGTTCCACATGTTGTGGTGATTCCCCAGCCATAAAAGTATTTCCATTGCTGCTTCATAGCTGTAATTTTGCTAGTGTTATGAATCGTAACATATATCTATGTTTTTCCAATGGTCTTAGGCAGCCTCTACGAGCCATTCAACCTCCTCAACAGGGTTGTAAAACACAGGCTTAGAATCAAATAGAGTGCCACTCGTACTACATTCTTTACATTAACTACGTCATGCCATGGAACTAGCCCTGACTTAAAGGGACTCCCTTCTTGAGATAGTCCACCTCTTGATAGAAACAAAACAAAACAAAACAAAACCGTGTAGCAAAGATGGACATACAAACAACAATGGGAACATCTGTGGCCAGTCTTTGTGGCCTTGAGTCTCACGCAAACTAAGATAAGCATAGGTGATGTTACTATGACCGAGACATACATAGGTTAAGCGCTTTTTCAGGTTCGTAATCAACGTCACACCCAGAGCGGGAGCTCAGGTCTCCTGCCTTTCAGTCCAGTGTACCTCCCAGGACTTCCTCCGGCATAACCTCGTAACTCTTTGTCCCAAACCAGTGACCAAGCCAGTCCATGGAGCCATTTGACATCTCAGGGTTCCTCCTTCTGCTTAGCCATAGGGTACAAATACAGACTTAGAACAGGACACCAGAGCCCTGTTGCCGAGGCCGGCTGCAGCTTCTTGAGTCTATGAATCTCCTGAATTGGAATGGGGTGTTCCACTCCCAAAAAATTCTTCTACCAGGCCATGGCTAGATAGATAGCCAAATCTCATTTCATCGAGTTCTACTGTAGGCATTTCACTAAATAGAGTTTAGTAGGTGTGATTTTTTTTCCCCCTCATAGAATATGTCTGTCATACATCCTGGAAGATGAATAGTGAGTCTCTCAGGTGCGGTAAACACTATAGTGATCTGCTCAGCTGAATTGCCTCTTAGAGGTTCAGCCCCAGCCCCTACACTGGATGGCTTACAACCACCTGAAACTCCAGCTCTAGGGGGATCGGTCCCCCTTTTCTAGCCTCAGAGGGCACCTCACTCATGTACACAAACACACACATACAGATGCACACACATACACATAATTTAAAAAGAAACAAATAAATCTTTAAAAAAAAAATCCAGCTCAGTTTCAGGACACCATGAGATAGATGCCAGCTCTTCTACAAAGGTCTCGCTCTCTTCGGGAAAAGCCAATGCATTCCTACTCGGAGCTGTTCTGAGTGTTTCTTCTGGCTTCTCCCATGCTTACCAGCTTGTACGTTAATTCAGTGTTTCTGTGGTCAGATCCCTTATAAAGCTGTGTGCCCCCGAGGGCAAGGACCAAGTATGCTCGTATCTTCCTGTGTTCGGGGTGTTATATAACAGTAAGAGTCCACATTTATTATTTCCTGAACTTGTGTTAATTTTCATCTGTCACTGTGACTGTAATGGTTTGAATGAAAATGGCCTTCATAGACTCAGAGAGTGGCATTATTGGAGGTGTGGCCTTGTTGGAGTGGGTGTGGTCTTGTTGGAGTAGGTGTGGCCTTGTTGGAGTGGGTGTGGTCTTATTGGAGTAGGGTGGCCTTGTTGGAGTGAGTGTGGTCTTGTTAGAGTGGGTGTGGTCTTGTTGAAGTAGGTGTGGCCTTGTTGGAGAGTGTGGTCTTGTTGGAGTGGGTGTGGTCTTGCTGGAGTGAGTGTGGTCTTGTTGGAGTGGGTGTGGCCTTGTTGGAGTGGGTGTGACCTTGTTGGAGGCAGTATGTCACTATGGTCTTAGAGGTTTCAGAAGCTTATGGAGAGCACAGTGTCACTCTCTCTTCCTGCTGCCTGCTGATCCGGATATAAAATCTTCCAAAATTTCTCCAGCACCATTTTTGCCTGCAGGCCGCCATACTTCCTGCCATGGACCAAACCTCTGAAACCAATTAAATGTTTCCCTTTATAGGAGTTGCTATGGTCATGGCGCCTCTTCACCAGCAATAGAACACTGGCTAAGAGTATAACAAACTACCCCGAAGCAGTCAACTCCTAAGAAGAGAAGTCTTACTTTTTTCTCACAGTTTTTCAAGTTGTTGGCCCTGTTTCTTAGGGGCCTGTGGCAAGTCAACACATCATCAGCTGGAGTGTGCAGGGAACTGGGAACTTTCTCAGCACATTGCTAGAGAGCCAAGGAGAGAAGATGGAAGGGAACTCCTTGAAGTTTCTGGCATCTCCCAATAGCATCACCAGAAGGGCAAGAGTTGTTTTTTGTTTTGTTTTGTTTTGTTTCTTTGGATTTGGTTTTTTCAGAGACAGTATTTCTCTGTATAGCCCTTGGCTGTCCTGGAACTCACTCTGTAGACCGGGCTGGCCTCGAACTCAGAGATCTGCCCGCCTAAGGCATGTGCCACCATCACCCGGCAACCTTGCTCTATTTTTAATGACAGATGTCCGTGCGTTCATTCACTTATTAACCTGCTAACCTGACAGGTGCTAATTGCGTACCCTCTTTGCAGCAAGGACTGGCTTCCACTGTCAAGGTGTTGAAATTCTAGTGAATGACCGGCTACGCAGACATTGGGCAAATGATAAAAAACCCAGACTAAACAAGAGCTATGGGAGGAACGGACCCGTTGACAAGCTAGGAACTGACCCACCATTGCTGGTGGGTAAGCCTTTCTGAGGAGATGACACATGGGCCAAGATCTATTTGCTAGAGAGTCACACTCAAGAAAGGCCAGGAGAGGGTGGCCTCATGGGAAAGAACCACCAGAGAAGTGGAATGAGGAAGTGGGGAAAGATAACAGAGGAGGGATAAGCCAGGGGCAGTTTTGCGTTCTTGCAGGCACCAAAGGACTTTTGATTTCGTTCAAAGCAAGATAAGAATGAATCTAGCAAAGGGTTTTATGAAAAGAATAGACAAGATCTGCTTTGGTTTGCAATTTTTTTTTTTAAAAAAAAAATCTATTTAAAAACAATCTTGGCAGAGAGGCAGACAGTATGGAGGCCTAGAGGGACAGCTCAACAATTAAAAGCACTCCTTGCGTTTCCAGTAGTACTGAATTTGGTTCCCAACATTCACTTTGGACAGCTCAGAAATACCCGTAACTTCAGCTCCATGGGAGCCCATGTCCTCTACCGGACTCTTCGTGCATGTCAACTCACACACACACAGACACACAGAGAGAGACACGAATCACCTATGCTCATAATTAGACAAAATAAGTCAAAGGTCTAGAGAGACGGCTCAGCTGTTTAGAGTACTGGCTGCTCTTCCAGAGGACTGGGGTGCAATACCAAGCACCCACAAGACAGTTGCCAACTATCTATAACCCCAGTTCCAGGGGATCTGACACCCTCACATAGACATATGTGCAGGCAAAACACAAATACACATAAAATAAAAACAAACAAATCCGCTTATTTTAAAATTTCAAGAAAAATAGAATGAAGACTACAAAGACAGGATGAAAGATTATTATATTCTTGATGGGCGTACTGGCAACTTAGAGCAGGACCCTGGCTGAAGAGATAAGGAGAAGGCCAACTGTTCTCCATCGTCTAGGCTCCGTTCTCTCTGCTCTGGCATCATCACACAACACTCTGTACAGCGAGAAGGTTTCTTAGAGATGTCGCTTCATGCCCAGAGCTCCCGCAGAATTCGTATGTTATACTCTGAGGTCTCCAGAACTGACCAGGGATGTACCAATCGCTTCCTGCCGTTTCTTTTGACCCCACCACACAAGGACAGCCCTACTGCTCAGCTATTCCTGTGAAGCTCTGGGGACACTGTCTGGGCCCAGGAATGCCTGGAGGCCAAGGGGGTTGTGGGATTCGGCAGAGGTGGGCTGGACTGTTGGCCTACAGCTGCCTTGGTCCCCCTCCATTCCTCTGTCGCATTCACAGCATCTGAGCGTCTCATTATGATTCCAACTGGGGGAAATTCACTCTCCTCATTGCTGTTTTCAAATCCATTTTTACTGTAATAAGAGAACCAGGTAATTCCCTGGATATCTGACCCCAACCTTTCTTCTGAGACTACTAGCCAGCCCACCGGGTCCTCCAGCCCATCTAACCTCCAGTGGACGAGCCCTATTCCTCCCAGGGGCTGGGGGGGAGGTGTTTCCCGTGCCTATCTAACCCCGCCTTTAACCCACAGTTCTACCACCACTTCCTGCTAGAAGCTGCCCCTGAGGGCCGCCTGCCAGTCTATGTATGTGCCCTGATCAAAGGCATTTAAAGCACCAGCAAGCTTTTCTTCATAGGACTCATGGCAGTCATACTTTTATACGTAGCGAAATGGGAAATGTTTGAGCCACCGCTCAAGTTAGCTAATAAATCATCTGGGTTTTTCTCATTTTTAAAATTGGGCTTCCCTTCTTCCTTTTCTGCCACGGTGGTTTTGGGGGCGGGAGAAACCTAAACTCGCTGTTAGAAGGTATCAATGGCCTCTTTTTGGTGGTTTTGGGGGCGGGAGAAACCTAAACTCGCTGTTAGAAGGTATCAATGGCCTCTTCCGGTTTAAAACAATCCGTTTCCCCCCAAATAATCAGCTAATTCAAAGATGAAAATTCCTATCACAGTTGCTTCCTGGCTCCCCTCCCTCCTCAGGCTCCAGGGAGGGGCCTCTAGCTGCGGGGGTCAAAGGGTGGCCGGCAGAGCTTTGGGCAGGGCTTGGGTAGGCTGGGAGCGGTCACCTCTGCTTCTGCTCTGGGACAGCTCAGCACCTTCTACTGCCTTGCCCCAGACCGACCTGCAGCCTAGCCTTGGAGCCCCTAAGAACAGTATCTGCCTCTGGGAAGTGTGGGACCAGCCTGACAGCCAAGCTTCAGCTAAGCAGTCATACCCAAGAGCATGTGGTAACCACATTCTTGACCCACCACCTTTCAAGTCTGCATCTTCAGATGGGGTGTGTGTGTGTGTGTGTGTGTGTGTGTGTGTGTGTGAGAGAGAGAGAGAGAGAGAGAGAGAGAGAGAGAGAGAGAGAGAGAGAGAAGCTAGAGCAGGGTTTCTCAATCTGTGGGTCGCCACCCCCTAAAAGGTTGAAGAATGGCTTCAAAAAAAAGTCATCTAAGACCACCAGAAAACACAAATACTTATGATTTGTAACAGTAGCAAAATTGCAACTATGAAGTAGCAACAAAAAAATAATTTTATGGTTGGGGAGGGTCACCACTGTTGGGATTCTGTCTAAATTCCACCCCACAGTTACCTGGCAACAGCCAGGTAGGCCTGACCCACCGTAAGAGGGGCTGCTTGCCCCCTCCCCTCTCTCTTGTTCTCTCTCTCTCTCTCTCTCTCTCTCTCTCTCTCTCTCTCTCTCTCTTGCCTCTTGCCCCCTTGCTCCCCCTCTCTCCCCATTCCCCTCACCCCCCACGTGGTCATGGTCATGCCAGCCTCTCCTTCTCCACTCTCTCCTCTCTGCCTTTCTCTGCCTCTATGACTCTCTTAACTCCCCTCCCCACGCCCTAAATAAACTCTGTTCTATACTATACCATCCAAAGTGTGGCTGGTCCCTGGGGGGGGGAGGGGAGGCACCCCCTTCCCCCACACCTTACCACACCCCCCATAGAACATATATTACCACCACTTTATCTTTTTATAATCACAACAACCACCGCATGAGAACCTGTATTAAAGGGTCACAGCATTAAGAAGGTTGAGAATCCCTGAGCGAGAGGAACCTCTTTGTCTCCTACAGAGGACACATAGGCCCAGGGGAAACAAAGCCATCTAAGGCTCTTCTCGTTGGGGATCCACTAGACTGTGGATACCCCATGGGTTTATGGGATGCCTGGAGCGGTGGAGCTCTGCTGACCTCTTCACTGCTACCTGGACATTCCCCATGCCCCAGGCTTGTTCACGGACCCGAATGATGTGCTCATAACTTCTGCCTTTGTCTTCCTTTCCCTTAGACTCCATCTGCTGAATTACACTACAGCCTGTGCTGCAAGAGACCACATGTGTTTCCTCTCCCTACAGAAAGGCAAGCTCCTGGGAATTAACCACGGCCACCTCCCACTCCCCGTGTCCCCTTTCCCCCTCCCCTAGGACATACACATCACATACACAATAGTTTTTCTTCTCCTCCCCAAAGCCTTTTAAGATTGACCCTAACAGCTGAGTAGTGACCTCTCTTTTCTACCCTCTCTGGATCCATCCACTCCAGGGTCAGAGTTGGGGAAGAGACAAGCAGGCAAACTTCTATTTGGCAATCTACAGGCCTCTCGGTCACACCACTTACTTTACAACTAACAGAATATTATTGTCTCGTGGTTTATTTGGATGAGTTCATAGAGCCGCAGGATATCAAGGTTGCTGGGGACTATTTAGTACAGCTCCTCTATTTCAGGAGAAGGAGCTGCTTGCTACCCTTTAAGATGTGTGTTAGGGCCGGGCATGGTGGCTCACGCCTGTAATCCCAGCACTTGGGAGGCAGAGGCAGGCGGATTTCTGAGTTCGAGGCCAGCCTGGTCTACAGAGTGAGTTCCAGGACAGCCAGGACTACACAGAGGAACCCTGTCTCAAAAAACCAAAAACCAAAATAAAATTAAATTAAATTAAATTAAAAAAAAAAAAAAAAAGATGTGTGTTAGGAACCTGATCCCCAGCCAATACCTTTGAGAGTTTGAATTTCCCTGAAGTGACCAGGTTGTGAGGGCTCTGTGCTCCTGGGTAGACTTTTTCAATTGCAAAAGTAGGTTCTTGAAGAAGTAACTTGCTCCTCTTACCTCTCTCTCTCTTTATGCCATGATATTGTTTAACAAGAAGACCTACATCATATGCTGGTGGTCTTCCCAGTTTGCAGAAACATGAGAAATACATTTCTATTGTTTATCTATTACCTTGCCTCAGGTGTTCTGTGATGGCAAGGGGTAGGGGGTGGGGTGGGGGGGGAGTGTAAACCAACCGATGACCAACTGACCGACCGACCAACCAACTAACCAAACAACCAGCCAACCAGAATAAATGAAAACCCAAAGCCTTGGATAGCTTAATTATCCTCATTTGTGTTCAAAGTCACCAAAAATGGCAGGTTTGGATCTTAAACCTCCAGCCTCCAGTCTCCCCGCTTTCTGTTGTTGTTGTTGTTGTTGTTGTTGTTGTTGTTAATTTTTTGGGTTTTTTTGAGATAGGGTTTCTCTGTATGGCCCTGGCTGTCCTAGAATTCACTCTGTAGACCAGGCTGGCCTCAAACTCAGAAATTCGCCTGCCTCTGCCTCCCAAGTGCTGGGATTAAAGACGTGCACCACCACTGCCTGGCTGTTCTTTTCCAAGTCACTGCATTTGTGAGGGGCTGCTTGCTTGAGATCTCATCTGCCTGTGGCTCTTAGAGCATAATTTGGGGTGTTCCAAGAAAACTGATCACCTCAATAGGTCAGGTGACAAAAGTAGACCCTCTTCGTCCTTGTTTTGTTTTTTGTTTTTGTTTTAAAAAACCCTGGCAGATAGATATAGAATTGTGCCATTTTCAGAGTGCAAACAGCTTATTTTTGATTATTTAAAAAAAACTATATCCTATCATGATATACAAAATTGTAAAGAGCCCACCTACCACGTTCTTAATGTTAAACCCAGTGACAATAAGCATTGGGTTCTTTTGAATCAACATTGATAAGAAAATCTCTAAAAATCACATGTGATGGTACCACCCAGAAAGAACTATAACTCATACTTCAGCATACGTACCTACAATTTGCTCATATGCAAACACAACACATGATTCTTTAGGAAGTAGCATACAGGTTTAGAACTCCCTTTATAGATTCCTTGAACAAACCCACCTAAATGGGCAAATCAGTAGTGGCTCATTCAAGGTCACCTTGGGGGACGGCCCTTACCTCAGTGATTACTGTTGCTGAGATACAGCAGGCTTCTCCTTTGAAGAGTGCTGCTAACTGTTTTCTCAGTACAAACAGATAATCTTTCTCTGATGAATTCCATTGTGTAACAGCGGTATCATTTGTATAGTGTTAGGAAGGGTGAGGGTTTTTATTTTGGATCAAAATAAAGCTTGAAAATAAAACCATGTAGAAGTCTTAGGAAAGGTAGCTCATAAACTGACTTTGGCAATAAGCCTCTGAAAGGAGTTTCCAGAATGTTTCCTGCAGGGCTGCACAGGGAAAGGGTCAGGTCTTCAGTGTGTGTGTGTGGGGGGGGGAGGCTCTTAGACGCTGGCTCGCATCTAAAGCAAAAATCCCAGTGGACGAGAGTTATAAAGAGAATCCTACTGGTGTATTATAATGTTTTCACAATGCTGGATGTTTGTAGGAAATGGTTAAGAATGTCATTTAATGACCAGAACACCTTTTTTCCTCCAAGTGTCAATTCCTTATCTCACATAGTTTAGGTTCAAGGGGAATCAGACTCTCTGTGATTGTCGAGGCTTTAACTTGTCCACGATGGTTTTGCCTCGCTTGCCTCTGGCCATTCTCCTTTAGGTTGGTCTTAGTGCAGGTTCACAAGGGAAGCAAGCCCACCTGCCTCCTGCCATGTGCTTCTGGACTCCTAAAAACAAGTGTTGTCAGAGTAACCATAATGATCTTCACGCTTGTTTAAGAAAGAAAAGTTGGTGCTGGAGCGATGGTTCGGCGGTTAAGAGTACTGGTTGCTCTTCCAGAGGTGCTGAGTTCAACTCCATGGTGGCTCATGACCATCTAAAATGGGATCTAAAGCTCTTGCCTTCTTCTGGTACACAGGTATACATGCAGATAGAGCACACACACACATACACACACACACACACACACACACACACACACACACACAAAATCTTAAAAAAAGAGAAAGAAAAGTTAGGGCGGGCTCTGACTTCTCTTTATTAGCATATGTTAATTATACCTGAAGGGACTCTGGCCAGCTGGAGCACCACGGAGGAGCACCATGGAGGAGCACCATGGAGGAGCACGCATGGCTCAGGCAGGCCTTGCCCTTCTCTCCCTCATTCCCTCCTCCTTGCTAAAAACCATTCGATTACATTCCTAGAGCTAGCCACCAAGGTCTAGTCTCTTATCCAGCCACATTCTCCTCCCGAGGCTGGCTACCTCAGCCTACTGAAGCCCAGCAATCAAAAGCTCCAGTCGGCTCACCTAATTAACATGCCCAATTAAAATTAAACACCTTATCCAAACACAGAGTTCTCCCTTATAAGCCACCGGTTTCCTATGTGCCATGTTGGTCTCCTCTCCAAAGGTAGTCCTTTGTCCCTGTGGACAAATACCCCTCTTCCTTTCCCTTGTTCCCTTCCCTCTCTCCCTCATCCTCCATTTCCTGTCTTTGTCTCTTATTTTCTGTCCCTTATTGTCTCTCTGGGGAAAAAAATTTCCTTCGTGGTGCTGAGAACTTGGTCTTGGGAACCCTGAGCCCATTCAGAGACCTCTTACATAAGCGATCATGTATCTATTGGCTTTTTCACAAGTGTGTATGATGTATCATGATCATGTTATCCCCCCACTCCCCTCCCCACCATGGCCCCAGCCACTGATTTTTGCCTTTTGCTTTCCAGTCTAGTTTTTCACTTTTGACCCTCGATACACACCCTTTTTATGAATAGTCTAACAGAGGAACCACAGGTGTCACAAATGTCCACTGGGCCCAGATATGATGGATAAGTGATAGGAGCGGGCGGGAGAGCAGTGATCTGCTTGGGAAGCAGCAAGTGCTGGGCTGCCTTCCTGTTGGGAGGCAGTAGGGAATAGTGGGGACTGGGGAAAGCCTGGCAAACGAGCCGGCATTTGCCCTGGCAAACATAAATTCATGGCTACTTTTTTTTTTTTTTTTAAATCAGGACAAGCTAGAAAATCTGTCTGTTACTGGGCGTGGTGGTGCACGCCTGTAATCTCAGCACTTGGGAGGCAGAGGCAGGTGGATTTCTGAGTTCGAGGCCAGCCTGGTCTACAGAGTGAGTTCCAGGACAGCCAGGGCTATACAGAGAAACCCTGTCTCGAAAAACCAAAAAAAAAAAAAAAATCTGTCTGTTTTTTCAATCTTTCCTCTCCTGTTTGTTTGTTTGTTTGTTTGTTTGATGTCAGCAAAGATTTCAAACCACGGTCTAGTCACTAACTATTACTCTGGAACTAGGCTGGGTAGTTGAGATTCTGCCTCTACCTTATTTACCTTCGACTATGAGCAGAAGGTGAGATTGTGTCTTAGTTTTTCTCCTCTGTAGAATGGAAGAAATCATAAATAATACAACTTACATCATAGGTCCTAGGTGAAGGATGAGGAAATTAGCATATAAATATATACTCACACACTTACACACACTCACTCACACATGCTTAAACTCACACCTACATCCCCATACACATTCACACTCACACACTCAAACTCACACCCACACCTCCATACACATTCACACTCACACTCAAACTCACACCCACACCCCCATACACAGTCTCACACATACACACTCACTCACACACACCCCTATACTCACACTCACATACTTACACTCACACAGTCACATATACACTCACACACTCAAATTCACCCCTACACCCCCACACAATCACACACACTCACACTAACACATTCACAATTCACACTCATACGCACTCACACACTTACATTCATATCTATAGCCCCATACACAGTCACACTCACATATACTCACACACACACTCACACTCATGACAACACACATTTATTTATATACTCACACACACTACTTTTATACAAATACCCACTCACTCATACACATACACATTCATACTCACACTCACACTCATACACACACTTACATAGTTAAGCTCACACACATAATCATACCCACATACACTTATACTCATTCTCATATACACGCTTCCACACTCACACATTCACCCTCACACTCACATTCATACTTACACACACACACACACACACACACACACACTCATACACAGCCTATTATGCTTTAAGATGAGAACCTTCTGTATGGGCTAAATAAAACATGATTTTGCTGCTGTGGTCTAGAATCAGGAAAGAAAGGTTTGAATAACCAAAGACAGTGTAGAAAATCAGACTTACCGAATCTCAGCCTTTTTCCAAAGCACACAGACATGTGTAATGGTCTGTAAAGGTCACAGTGATCCTTAATAAGTCTCCAGTTCAGTAATAGGCACACTGTCTCACTAGTCACACAGCCTGCCAACAGGAAGGGGGCTTTTCCGTGTGTCCTGGCGGGGCTGTGTAAGCTAGGCTGGTCCTGCACATAGCAAAGTACTAGGCCGTGCCATCTTGGCTAACTCTGCTGCTGACTGGGTTACACTAATCATCCAGCCTCCCCTGGGGACCTCAGGCTTGGTATCCTGGCCTGGCACCTGTCTGGCTACTTAGTATCCACACTGAACCAGTAGTTAAATATCTTATTTACCTACCTCCCCCCATGCCTGGGAGCAACAAAGTCAAACAAGTTGCTGATTTACAAATAAAAATGTTTTCTTAAAAGACTATTATCCTCTCTGAGCCTTAGTTTCCATATCTGCACAATGGGGATGATATTAACAGCCATGTCTTGAGTTGTTATAATAAATGAGGGCGCCTCTAACCTGAAACCTGGCATTACCCCTCATCATCTCCACAAGTAATACTACTGGCACTCCCACTAGTCAAAAGGCATGAGCCTGGGTGACCTTTCTGAAGAGACTCTTACCAGAGAGTGGTAAGTATGGTTCTGGCAGGCTTTGCCCTTCCCCGATTCCCCTGCCTTGCTTAAAAAACAAAAAAAACAAAAAACAAAAAACACGTTAAATTACATTCCTAGAGCTAGTTACCAAGGTCTAATCCCTCTAATCCCTCATTTGGTCACTTCCTGCTCCTCCTGTGGCTGACTACTAAGGTCCAGCTATCAAAAGCCCCCTTTTTGGTCTGTCCTGCTGAATCAACGATGCTTCAGGGTCTCCATGACACACAGCAACAACAGGAAAGCCAAGAGGAGACCCAGTGAGTGTCTGGCATTAATGGTGTAGAAGAGGCCTCAAGCCAGACCCATGACTCATTACAATGAACGTTTGCAAGGAAAGCTATGTGGGCAAAAGAGTGTACTGTGTGACACACCATGACACACAGCAGCTTCCGTGGCAAGAAGGGGTTTGGGTTTTTTTGTTTGTTTGTTTCTTTGGTTTTGGGTTTTTTTGTTGTTGTTTGTTTGTTTTTGGTTTTGTTTTGTGGAGAGGTTACAAAGGTAGAGGGCAGATATTTAAGGGCTGGGAAATGAATGGGGTTGGGGTACATGATGTGAAATTCACCAAGAATCAATAATTATGTTTTAAAATAACTATAATAAATAACTAAATTATACTTAAATTATATTTAAAATAAATATAAACAGATCATTATTAACATTATTAGCAGCTGGGCAGTGGTGGCACACGCCTTTAATCTCAGCACTTGGGAGGCAGAGGCAGGTGGATTTCTGAGTTCGAGGCCAGCCTGGTCTACAGAGTGAGTTCCAGGACAGCCAGGGCTACACAGAGAAAAACCAAAAAAACCAAAAAAACAAAAACAAAAACAAAAACAAAAACAAAAAACATTATTAGCATGCTCAGTTAAAATTAAACACCTCATCCTATCATGGAGTTTCCCTTTTACCTTTACCTTTACCTTTATAAACCTCCATTTTCCTGTGAGTCACATCTGTCTCCTCTCTATCCAGAGGCAGTCTTTTGTCTCCCCCTCCCCCAAACAAATATTCCTGCCCACTCTCCCTCGTTCTCTTCCCCTTCTCCCTCATCCTCCATCTCCTGTCTTTGTCTCTATTTCCTGCCCTCTGTCCTTCTGTGGAAAATAAATCTCCTTTTTGTTGAGAACTTGGTCTTTGGGGTCCTGAGGTCATATTGTTCCTGACACTTTCCCTACCAGAAAGACAGTCTGGGTCATGCGAACATACTAAGGCCTATGGACTTCATATATGTTCAAGGTTTTAATGATAAATGTATTTAAACAAATATAAACAGCCTTAATAAATTATATCTCAGCTTCTATGTAATGCATTGAAATATAATTATTTAAAATGAAACTTTCAAGTGAACAGACTATATCTTGACCCTTCTTGTCCTTGCCAGACCAGCATCCCTCTAAATTCAGGGCCACGCCCATCTTGGCTATTGCTGTGCCTTCAGCAGACATCCTGTTCCCCGGCCAAGGTAAGTGCTCCTAAGAATGTGTTGAGTGGCTGTGTAGGAGCCACAGATGGCAGAAGGAGAGACCATGCAGGCTGAAGGGAGAGCAGACGAAGCATGTTAGGGGCTTGAACAAGGAAGGCA